>MU227409.1:2093881-2116558 GCA_018584345.1 Thuja plicata
TTTTATAATATTTAAAAAAAAAAAATTTAAAACCCTTTTTAGGGTTGAGGGCACGAGGTCCTAGCTTGCAGGGGGTCTCCCCCACACCCACAAGCTTCCTTTCATTAGGGAGGAGAAAGAGAGGGAGCCCATCTTCTCGCAGCAGCAACGACTAGGCTCTCCTCCACCCCCTCTACACCATCCACTAGCGTCGACCTTCCTCCACCTCGCACATGGGTAAAACCCTAGCGTGGTCCCTCTTCTTCCACTAAAACAACTCAGCACCACCCACTACATGAACACAATGTCGCCTCTGTGCAAAAAAACTCAACTCCTACATCGATAAACACACCCTCTCCCTACCTGCGGCCACCACTCCTATCACTCGTCCAACACTGCTCCTTTTATCCTCGACCACTTCCCTATTGGGCCACCCTTTTATTCAAACCATGGCTAAAGAAAACCCTCGACCCACTCCTTCCTTTTGCAGGCCACCTCCACATAATAAAATAATAATAACAAAAACACACAAACATTTAAAAAAATAGAGATGTTAAGAGATGCTACATGACAATCACCTTTCATGCAACATTAACACCGATATTTATCTCATGGAAACCTAATTAGGGAAAAAACAACAGCGTGAGATCAGTGCCCACAAATAATTATACTCTTTTGAAATATGTCTGGTTAAGAGCTTGTCCAATTAAGGGTTACAAAAGCACTATTAGATGCTACCTAGTTATGGGATTTACGTAGAGACTCGTTAAAGTCTTATACCCTATTAGGAGTAACCTAGATAGAGGATTTTAAACACTCTTTTGAGAATGTCACCATGTTAAAGGATTTACAATAGACGTGTTTATTAGGATTAGGTAGTACTGAGAGGGGGGTGAATCAGTATTACAACACTTAAAATAAAATTTGAACTAATTCAACATAAACCATAAGCATACTGTAATCAAAAGAACATAAGAAAATAACATAGAACTCATAACACCATAATTTGTTTTCACGGAAACCCTGGCCAAGGGTAAACCTCGGTAGGGATGGTACCCACAAGCATGCACTAAAGTATAATGCCCCTATTAGGAGACCTAGCCCTGTTAGGAGCTGAATATTACATAGTATATTTCCTTATTAGAGGAATACAACCCTGTTAAAGGTATACAACACCCTATTAGGGGCTAACTAAGCTTATATCTCTTACAATAATACTCATGTTACAAAGTGTTCTTAGGAATGAACAAAACAAGCATCTATAATGCTTAGATAGTTTCAGTAATATTTCTTCAATGATCTCTCTCAATCCTCTTCTTTGCTATTCGCATATCACATATCCATATATCACATCTATCTACCACATCTATATCTTCGCTCTACAAAAGATATACATATATATATATATCATTTCTCTTTACCAAGTCGGCTCTCTTAACCAAATATTACATAGTCGGTTCTCAATACAAAATATATTTAATAAAGGAAATATTAAATACATAGTCAATTCTCTTACATTATCAAAATATAGATTATCCACAACCATAATCTAACTTATCTTTCCAGGAGTCCATGTCATACTCTCCAAATCACCACTTCAGTTCAATTGCTATGTATCACTATTCTGTTGTTGTCGCCTGACTTCAATTCACTTTAACTCTCTGTAATTGTCACCAAAATCAAATCAATCTTAGATGTAGGTCGTACATACCCCATAGCATCTCCCTCTAAGCTTTCTCTCCATAACTCATTGATCTCAATCTTTGATACCCAAAATACCTATGTATTTCTACTTCTATACTTAGTCAATTCCATAATAGAATTACCAAAACTTAACTTAAAATCAATTGATCAATATGCCAAATGTGTTTCCATAAATGAAAACCAAAAAGTGATGTAACACATACATAATTGATCACTTTCCAACAATGTTAGGGTCACCCGACAAGGGATTTTACTGTCACAATTATTAGAGTAACAACTTACAAAATGATCTATAGTTTTCACTATCTATGCTATATCAGATCTAATAAAGTTCCTTAACATAAAAACATACCGTTCCAATCTTATGTATCCTCTTCTATGATCGCAACAATCCTTCTCTGATTAGTTCTTTTGTTCCACCATTATTATGTCTTCTCCTTCGTCATGATACCAATCTTCATCTTGTCTCTTCCTTAAGTAGATAATCATTAGTCAACAAAAACTAAATCTAGATCCAATGATCATAACTTCATAAATCTTATTAAATCATTTCTTGTTCTTCCTCCTTGTCATTTGTGTTGTGATATCTCCTTTTAACTGATATTTATTGATTATGGTTGCCGATAGCTAACCTTTGTATGCCTATAAGTTGTTCTTCTCTCCGATAGTTAATACTTTTCTCCTTTGACTATTTGACATCAATGACAAATTATATAACTAATATAACCTTTCTCCTTAACTTAATCTCTTAAAAAACTAGAATAGTTATGCCAAAAATCTCTCCATATGCCAAGAAATCTATCTATGGATTCAGTATTAAGGATGAATACAAAGTTTTAGTAGAGAAGAAATTATCTCAATTTATAGATTTCTTGAGATTTGATCTGCCAATGGATTCAATATGTATTGAGTCAAATGCATGATCAGTTCATATGGATTGATAAGCCTTATAATATTACCAAGAAGGTTTTGGAGGTAGTTACAAGATTTTGTTCTATCAGTGAGGTACCCGTCCTAAAATCCATTAAGAAAGATGTTGTCGCTAACTTGACTAGTTCTTAGTGGGATAAATGAGTGATGACAGTTAATAACATTCTACAGCCTGATGTCAAGTTTGTGTCTATGGTTTTGAAATACAAGGTATTTTACTCTAGCAATGAGAACTCAATTCTATGTACTTTAATTTATATTGCTTATCAAATAGTGAAGGAAGGTATAGAGTATGATATCTGTGAAGTGTTGGGAGGTCAGTTACTGGAGAACTTGGTAAAGATCAAGAAGGATAAGAAGAAAAACATTTAAGTATGGATCCTATTTGGCATGTATTTTATTTTATTTATTGAATTTATTTCTAGGAATTGGTAATATTTAGTGGAATAGGGATAAGCCTCCTGCTATTGAAATTAAATACTTTTATAACATGCTTGATAGTCAGACTAGTAGGACTACTCTGTGGGGTTATTTTAAAAGTTTTCAAGAATCAATGCATTTGAGATACAACATTCCCCTGGAAATTGTTGAGAAATATGAGGATAGTACATGTTTCATGGTTGAATCTTATGACTAATTGATGGAAGCAGTACAACCTAGGACCTCATGGGTAATGCCTATGGGTTATGAGCTAGATTTCTCACTTCTTGAAGTATATGTAGAAGACCTTTTGAAGAAGCCTGTGGATCTAAATGAGAAAAGTTTTAGGACTTAAAAAGAAAAGAGCCTTGAAGTACAGCTACATGTTAAAAAATGTACAAGGGGTAGGAGAGTCAGATAAGAGGTTGATCAAATGGGTGAAATAATGGGTTTCACAAAAGAAAAGATGGAAGAAGCTAAGAAAAAATTTAAAGAGGAAGAGACAAAGAATGAAGAAGAAGAAGAGAATCCTATTGATGTTGATGCACCTCTTGCTTACATATATTTTGCATCATCACCTAGAGGAAGCAAAAAAAAGATTTTAGTTATGATAGAGAAGAAGCCTACTGTTGTTGTAAAGAAGGAACCTAAGATCTCTATCCTGAAGGATACATCATCTAGGTTGATGAAATCAGAATATTTTGGTAAGAGAGTCAAGATAGAGAGAAAAATAATGTACAAAAGAGCTAAGGAAGATGATAAAGATGAAGAAACTAATTTGGATGATATAATTAAGAGTTAAGAGTAGAAGGAGCTACAAAAACTAAAGTGACTAGGTCACAATAATCAAAATAAGAACTTGCAAGAAAAAGACCTAGAATTGATATAGGTAGGCCGCACTTTATTATTGATGATATAATTAAGAAGATAACACCACATGGAATTCTGGTTCAATTGAAAAGGTACTCTAATAGATATGATGAACATGAGAAGAAGAAACTTGAGTATAATGTTGTTTACTTGAACAAATTTAATAGAGCTCTGATTGAAATTAAAGGCAAAATTATTGAAAAAATTTATGATATTTTGGAAGTCAAAAGATTAATAGAAATTGAGGAAGATAAGAGGATAAGAATGAGAGAAATGGGCAATCTTTGCCCAATAATTTTTACTTAGGAAGCTAATAGAATTCTTGAATTGGCAAAGAAGGAATTTAGCAGCAAAACTAGGATAAACAAACTCTTGATTGGGAATACTGATGAGATCATCAAGGATACTAAGAAAGTTCTTACAAATATCTTATTAGCTAATAGATTTAATGTTGTGAAGGATGGTGTTGAAGTCACACATGATATCTCTGTCCATGAACCTTTAGACACCTTGGATATTTATTTTGAAGTTACTAATGATGAACCTAATGTATAGATCTCTGGTGTACAAATAACATTTTCAATTCAGTCTAGGACTGATGATGTGGGACAAATAAATGATATTCTAATGACCCTTATAGGTGAAGACAATTTTTTAGGTGAGGAGAATAATGATGTAAAGAAAGTGAGCAATGAAAAAAGTAAGAAAGAGGACATAATTGCATATCAAATATTTTTAAGGAAAAGGATGTGAAAACAGAGGCAAGAGACACTACAAAGACAATGAAAGAATTTATTAATGAGTAAAATTCTAACACAGATGATATGTAGATTATTCAAGGTCCTATTCAGTTAGACACAATGATCCCTATGAAGATGATAAGGCTTGCTTCGATGGCTCAGGCCAAATTAAGAAAATAGATTTTGAAGACTCGCATGAAGGACAATGAACTTTTAGCACTTGCATCAAATGTTTTTGGGAAGATCATGTTGACCTTTGTACAAGATCAAAATGATTCCTTATGAGGTCAGAATGAGGATTCTTAAATTTTGTAACTTCTCATTTTCACTATTTGGAAAACTTAGCTTTGGTTACGATGCAATATGAGTTTGACAAAAGAAGATATGATCAGTTGATTTCTTCAATTGCACAAGATAGGATATATTTGGGAGTTGGTATTCAGTTGCTGAAGGATGATTTAACCAAAGGTGGAAACATATTTAGAGAATATATTGCTTACTCTAAGTGTTTTTATGATATTGAGAAGATCAATTTTGGTAAATCAATTTTGTTGTGATTCCCAGCCTTTTCTATTGATGTTAAAGGGGTAGAGATTGGAGTGAAAAATGTGAAAAATGGAGGACTAGCTCAGGGGGAGCATAGGTGAGCATGAGATTTTCTTTGGTGAGTAGTTGGAGTTTGACATCTTGATTTTGACACTTAGTCATTTTTCACTAATTGTTGCTATCAATAACAAAGGGGGAGATTTTTGGAAAGAGACACTACTCTTGATGGCTTGTATGTTATCGTTGATGATAACTATACATATTTCTCATGGTCACTTGTTATATTTTTGAGTTACCAAAGGTTTGGATACAAAATTTAGTAAGTATGGTTGAATAGGTACAATGTACAAGTTTTGATAAAAGGTTCTATAAGGGAAGATACGTTTGAGTTTTGGGTTGTGAACCTAGGAGGATCTTTATTAGAGTATAATTGACCTTATTGTAGCATCATAATAGTTGGTGAGTTTAGATGATCCGGTTATAATTCTTTCTGTATCAATTTTCTTTTGTTCGGTGAGGAACAATGACAGTATGTTGGTTGATCGGTCAACGATCTTATCAGGTCAAGAGGATAGATTATTTTCATATTTATTTTGGTATAGCCGACATTGGTGAAGGGATCAATGTAGTTGTTTGAGGTTAGGAACACTTTTTTGTAAAAATTTATCCAACACTTCACATGTTACTTATATATTCTTGAGGCCGACCAATGAAGATATTATCTTTGGAAAGGGATATATAAGATCAATTTTTTATGATGATTTGATATATAGTGATGGTAAGATATGTTTCAGTTATATGTTATATGTGCAAAGGATCTATAATTTGAGGTTTCATTGACAATTGAGTAGAGATTTTGTATTGTGCTTGCATGGAACTGTACTGGCATATGTGATGCTATCTTCCAGTTCATCATTTTTTATTGTACTCCAAATCCAATTTTAAAGCAGTGAGCTTTTGTAGGGGTTGTAGCCCTCTTTTATATTTGAGTAGTGTTCTCTAAACAGCATGCCTGAATGGTTGTGCATTCCCCTTTTGTATCAAACCTTTAACATGGTACTTTATTTTGTAGAGTAAATACTTGTGGGGATCATCCCCACTATGGTTTTTTCCTTAACAGTGTTTCTACACAAGAAAAAATCATGGTGTCATAATGGTGAGGATGTATGCCTTGTAGTTTAGTTTGTTGTTGTTTATTTTTTTTGGTTTATATTTAAGGAATTTTCTCAACAAAGTTAAAATAGCATAACATTGATTCACCTTCCCCCTCTCAATGTTCTTTGATTCTAACAATTGGTATCAGAGCTTTGTGTCTCAGAGGAAGACTAGAAACTTGAGGAAGATCCCAATGGTAGATTCAACTATTTCTAGCAATGTTCAGAAGCAACTCTTGATTGCACTTGAAGATTTTGATTATTCTAATGCTCAGAACCTTGAATTGGAAGGAAGACTCGAGGACGATGAAAAATTCATTAAGAATTTGAAGGAATAATTAAACAAATCTAGGGATAGAAGGAAATTTCTTGTTGAACAGTTGAAGCAGAAAGGAAGCACTGGTGACTCATAATTCCTGAAGGAGAAATCTGATGAATATGAACATGTCACAAAAGATAGAGATAATTTGAAGCATGATATGGAAGTCATGGTAATTAAGATGACTAAGGATATTGAAGCAAAGAAGAATCTTGAGCAATCCTTGAAGGACAAATCTGAGAAGTGTCTTAAACTGAATTGTGATATTGGACAATTGCAACTTAATCTTGATGAATCCAGACATAATGAGAAAGAAGTTGAAAGAGTTAATGAGATACTTAGGAGTGAGCTTACTGTTGCTAATGAGTTCAAATAAAAATTCAAACCTAGTTCAATGAAGCTCGATGCACAACTTGATATCCAAAGGCCGAAAGGAGATACATAACGACATGGATTTGAAAAAAGGTGAAAGCTTTGTATCTGATCAGAATAACACTTTATCAGACAGTTGGACTAAGAGACCTAGGAGAACTCCTATGAGATGACCTAATGCACAAAAATTCAATGGGAGATACTTTATATGCAATAAATATGGTCATATGGAAAAACAATGTAGGAATAAAGTAAATTCTACATCATTCTTAGGTTAATGTTTCAAATGCAATAACTATGAACATAAATATAGCGAGTGCAAAGCTATAGTGAACAATTTTATGAACCAAACAAATATAAAGTGCTAAAAATGCAATAACTTTGGTAATATGGCAAAGCAATTCAGATTAAGGACAAATCAAGAAAACTCAAGGTATGCTAATCCTAATGTGATATGTTTCAAATGCAATAATCAAGGTCATATTGCTAGGTATTGCAAATTCAGTTGAAAGAAACAATGTGCAAAACCATGATAAAGGAAAACACATGATTGATGTTGAAGAAATTAGGAAGTACATGAATAACACATGGGTGAGAAAAGAGAATTTTGATGTTAATGGAGGGACCACACCTAAATTTGGTGTGGAAATTTCTTTAGTAAACTGAGTAAGGTCTTTTGACCCAAAAGGGATATTATAATGAAAAATCCTTACAATGCCCTGATTTGGATATGTCGATGGATGCAATCAACATATTCAAATGCAAAAATGAGTGTAGAACGTGTTTCAATCATTCATGAGACTTTTTGCAAAAGTTTTGAGGGTTCGGTGATAGATATTCTATTTTTTGTTCTAAGGTAGTTTTAAGTTAGGGTACGATGCATTAACTTCTTTTCACTTTTGGGTATGCGAAGTTTAAAAAAAGGCATTTCTTCTTTTCATTTCACACCTAAGTTGAAAAAGAGATAACAGAACATTTGAAGGTGATTTCAAAATGATTAAAGATGAATTACAATGTTGTCATGATCAAACCCTAATCTATCGTAAGAGGTATTTTTCTTGGTGCAGTTTTTTATTTGGAGTTGGAATCATGGATATGCCCCATGTAGTTGACATTACAGAGTATCCAAGACCTATTTTCAAAAATCATCCTTACAAATATATGGAAGATGATTCAGACGATGTGTGTTCATCGATTCCCTTTGACGTTTTACATATATGGAGGATATTAGAGCTTACATTCACTATAATTTGGAGGAATTGGGTGAAATTGCAATCTCTGAGCAATATAAGAACCTATTTATGGGTTTGGTACTGATAGATCAATACAAAGTTTTGGCAGAGAATAAATTCTCTAATTTATAGATTTCCCAAGATTTGATGTGCTAGAATAGATTCAATGTGTATTGAGTCAAATGCATGATCAGTTCATGTCGCTTGATAAGTCTTATAAGATTACTAGGGAGATTTTGGAGGGAGTTAAAAGATGTTGTGCTACTAATGAGGTACCTACCCTAAAGTCCACTAAGAAAGATGTGGTCACTAACTTGACTGGTTCTTAGTGGGATGAACAAGTGATGACAATTAATAACATTTTGTAGTTGTGTATATATAAACTATACCTTCATGAAATTAAGGTGTAAGCTATCAATTCTATGGAAACAAAAGTACAATTTAATCTAAATAATTGACAAAATAACATTTAACATTCTATGGCTCTCTAACTAAGCATGCTAATGAAGCTCTCAGCCTTAATCTCCATTAGTGACAGTCCTAGAACAAGAATTGATGTAAGATGATGCCTAATCTAGCTCACAACTCTCAAATTGCAATGCAATTTCATTAAATGATGCTCAAATTATGCTTAATTATTATCTCAAATGTTATGCTCTTGATAAAATTCTCTATAGTGTAGATGCATTTGCTCATGAATGTCTAGGATCTTTAATGCTCTCAAAATGCTTGGTATTTATAGGATTTCCCAAGGGTAGGGGTAGAGTTAAGTTGATCATGATCAAAGATTGGTTGAGTTGAAGGCTTTCAAATGGTTTCAAATGGGGAGACCATTTAAATTGTGGTCTCAAAGGTTATGACAAAGAGACAAATTGAGTCGTGAGGATTTTGAATATTAAAATGAGTGGTCAAGATTGCAAAGTTTGGAGTGATCCATGTGCTTTCAATCATTAATTCTCTTTGGTTATTCAAATTATTGTCCCCTTTGTTGAAGGAAATTATGATTTAATTAATTAAATTATCCATGTAAGAAATAGGTTGATTTTTATTTTTGATTTAAACTATATAATTAATTGATTAAATCAATTATATAGCTTTGATTTATCCCTTTTAGGCTTATATTTAATTAACTGATATATTTATTAATTGATCCTTTGATTTGATGTGATTTAGTCTCTTTTGATTGAATTAGTCAATTTGATTTGATAAAATTGCCTTATGATTGATTGAAATACACCTGACCAAATTTAGGTGTCTACAAATGCCCCTCTTTGAATTGATGCGTGAAGCACATTGATTCAAAGAAAATTGATGTCCTGGTCTAATCTGATTGATTGATTAATATCTGATACAATAACGTCTGATGCAAAAATCTGATGTGAAACCTGATGCAAAATCTGATGGAATAAACTGATATGTAACAAGATGTGAATCTGATGCAAAACTTGATGACGCAAAACCCTGATGTGAAAAACTGATGAAATTGCCCCACTGATAGCAATTTGAAATTTTAGTGCCCAAAATTTTGTTTGAAATGTGATAAAACAATGTTTTGACCATATGATTCCCCCTCAGAAATGAAAATGGAATTGATAGCAGATGCAAAAAGATACTGAAAAATGAAATAATTAGGTCAATTATGTTTTTATTTCTCAAAAGTAGATGAAAAATTGATCACAATATGCCCTAGTGGTGAAAAATGTCACTTTTAAAGTCAAAAATGATAAAAATCTCATGAAAATTAGGTCAAAAGGGTATAAATAGAAGTAAAAAGTTTATTTTTACTATTCATTTTCACTTTTGACCTCTCATTTTAGCTCTGAGACTTTGTGAGATTACAACGATGGTGGTCCCTGTATGCGAGCATCAGTTTGAGAGAGACCGCAAATTCCAGAGACCAGCCAACTATGGACCTCTAATGAGTGATTTTGGCCTCCTCCAGCATTTATTACAACATTTATTGTATTTAACTGATGTTTCAACACCTAGTTAGAGCATTTGATGCATTTTTTAGTCAAGTTACGCATAGGATGTTGTTAAGTTGCATGTAGATAGTTAAAGTGACGCATCCGCATAGTGAAGCAACGCATAGTAACTCGTACAATGTCATCTAGGGAATGTCCCAAGTCATGTGTAGTAAGAATAAAGTCATGTGTGTGAAACCCTAACCAAAACCCTAGATTTAAGTTATGTGTACTAGTAATTAAGTCACGAGTATGTTGCATAGTATCGCATACTAGGCCATGTTATGCCTATGAATGATGAAGTACCGTATATGATAGGTAAAGTTACGCATAGCATGAAATGTTGTATACACATAGGAAAAATGACACCTAAGTGTAAAGATTGAAAAAACTTGATCATTTGTAATCGTCTCTGATAGATCGAATACCAAATTGATAACAAAGATAAGCAAGTTGGATTTAGTAATGAAACCAAGTGTTTAGGATATTAAGATGATCAATTAACTAGATGTTTGATTATATCAATCTGATTGATAGGATAGAATAAACTGATGTATTTTCCCCTTCTCATGATATAGAGTTAGGAAAAATAGTTGATGATGCTCAAAAAGAGTGATAGGTTGATTTGATGATAGATTGATGTAGGATAATCCACTTAAATGATGATACTAATTGAATCCACTTGATTTGCAAAAATAAGTTCCATTCTAGAAGTTGTATGTCCAAAGTGTCCCATCTTGGCTCACTAATATGGTATATCAATTGTCAGGGTACAAGAGACGCATTATTGGTCTAGATGCGGGTTATTCTATCTCCTTGAGCTTCCTCGATTCCAAATGAACCGTGGACTTCTAACAGTTGTAGCAGAGCGATGGCACTCTAACCATAATACCTTCGATATGTATATGGGAGAGATGATGATTATACCTAAGGATGTGTATAGATTATTGTGGATCCTGACTCAAGGAGAGCATGTTTATTATGATCATGTGTACAATGGAAGTGCATGTAAACAAGTCTTTGAAGATCAGACGATTGGGGATGAGAGTATCACATGGGTGCAGTTTGCTTCTTTCCCTCCTCTTCCTGCAGTATTAGGCACTTTGATTGGCATACTTCTGTTACCATATCCTTGTGGTCATGTTTTTGCAGTTGGTTGGGGTCGCATCATTGAGGACATGATTGTTGATCCTTGTTCATTTGATTGGGATTCCTGCGTATTAGCACAGTTGTATCATGAATTGCACCATGTAGTTTACATTGGTAGTGCTTCATTATCTTCTAGAGGAATGTTGTTACAATTATGGACATGGGAGCACATCCCTGTGTCAAGATCAATAGCTACCTGATAGAGAGATCTTGGATGGCTATACGCATATCTATATGAGGGCATGGTTGTTCAGTCTTGGCTGGGAAAACTAGATTACTAGCGTCGCATGCTTGATGATATTGATCAGGTTATCTAGAGACCATATCTAGGTTGTGAGGCATGGAAAGAGGATGATGATGATTTTCCATATATGTTCTCTCCTTGATGGATGATAGGTCAGTCATCTCTTGTGATTGAGAGATTTTTTTGTTATAGAGTATCCTGTCAATATGGGAGGATTCAGGACATACCATAGGGTTTGGCTCTTTATGCTCAGGTCCAGGCTGAGAGATTCATGTGGGGTGCACAAGTTGATTTCCAGTATGTATTCAATTAGATAGACATATTAGGATACATGCAATGGGATATGCGAGAGCATATTGCAGATGAAGAGATGTCAGCAGATTACTCACAATGGTTTGTTCGACATAGATTGCCTCGGTTCACTGATCCTGGTGAGCCGATTCCTAACATAGATGATACCTCAGATGATGATGATGATGATGGTGGTGGGGGTGGTTATGGAGGTGGACAATATAGAGCTCCATAGAGACAGAGAGTACCTCAGCGAGCTAGAGGCAGAGATGGGGGTCATGGAGGACCACGAATGAGGGATGGTCATGCACGGGGGAGAGGTGGTAGATTTAGGATGAGACCAGTACAGGTAGTACCGGTAGTGGTATGGGGTTAGCAATGATAGAGAGTCACGAGATAGACTCATATACATGTTGCTAGACATAGTCAGGGTCCACAAATTTTGGCACAGCAGGCGCCTATAGCTCCTCAGATTCTGGTAGAATAGGTGTCATAGATATTGGTACAACCTTAGGTATAGCCACAGGTATAGCCACATATTCAGCCAGGTACCATTACCAGGTTAGAACAAGATGTGCAGGGTTTACAGACTATTTTGGCTATAGTTACTAGCAGGATAGATCATTTTGTGAGCATGATGCAACATTTTATGACCATGATGGCACAAAGGTTGAGTATAGCTAGTACCAGTCAGGTACCTTCTACTACACAAGATAGATCAGTGGATAGAGATCTATATGGTATAGGTGGTTCAGGTACAGGAGATGCATCAGGTGCCCCTAGCGGGTCATGATTGATTTGGATCATATGTATTGTATCAAATGTATCAGATATTGATTTGATTAGGACTTTTGATATATCATTTTGATATGATGCAGCTTTGGTGTCAAACATTTGATTCATATGTATGATGATTTGATCACATTGATTTCCTTGATGATATATGATAGACTTTCTTTGATATTATGATGCTATATGGTGTTATGCATTTTATTTCTACATGTTATGGATGCAGTGTCTTATATATGACATAGTTTAGATGAATGAATATGTATGCAAATCTATTTCTATATGCTTTTTAATTTATGATGGATGCAATCTAAAAGATTAATGTAATGCAATGGATCTTTATGAATGCATGTTCTATTTTTGTATTTTGATAATGCAATATTTCAATGAAATGCGCCTATGTGAACGATGAAATATTTGATGCATTTTGAATAATGAATAATGATGTAATGATGTAAAACTTGTTTAAATAATGATTAATGTTTAATGAATAAAATGATAAACGCACAAGAAAGTCTTCATAATTGATTGATTTGGAACAAGATAAAGATGTCAACTTTTGGAATAATTAGCCCCCTTGAACTTAGGAAATCCTCTAAATGCAATTAATCTAAGCATGAAATGCAACTAACTTTGTCTTTGTGAAAGAAATGAAAAAGAAGATATATTATCATCATTGAGCTTTTTGAAACTAGGAGAAAGTACAATCATCACCGATTGGATAACCACATCATGATAATATGAATACCGCTTTCATCAATTTTGTAACCATTAGAAACTAGTACAACCCTCACTAGTTGAATAATCAACTATGGTAGTCTAAATACTGATTTTATTGGATTTAATGTTTCAATTGGATTTTGGTATAAAGATATCGAAGATCTAAATATCCAAGGTTATATGTTTGCGTAAACAAACAAAGGTTAACCCCCCTTCCTATATGAATGTCCTCAATGATTCTTTGATGACCATGTCTTTATAAAAAATCACATAAGTTGGTGGATCTTCCTCAAAATAGTCACACAAAATCAAGAAAAATAGCATGCCTTCATCATCGCCAATCTAGTTGAAACATCATCGATTAGATAAAAAGAACATGATTCAATGGACATCATCAAAAACTTCAAGTGTTTGGTATTATATCAATATTTTCAATAGAATTCCATTCATTCTAATCATTTAAGTTTTATCTAATCCTGATAATAAGGTCATGAAGCTCAAGGATCAAGTTGCAAGATAGAATGTTTGGGTTGAACAATGATATCCATCAAAGGTTCAAAAATATCTCTCCTCTGAAGTTATAAAAATCTCTCATGTCATGGACCAAAAAGTAGCACTTTCAAATCCATTCATATCAAAACCAATGCTTTTCCCCCAAGTGAATATGAAACCATGTAAAAATCTGGGCAAATTAAACCTAGTATGTGACAATGATTTGACAATGTAGCTTAGAGACTTTATTATGACTATCCACAAATGACGAATGCAATGAGGATATACAACTGCTATGATGCAAAAGAAATATATACAAATGCAACTAGGAAAGACCTAAGGGATCAAAAAGCGCTTGTTTTCCAAGTTTTCACCTTTTAAATTTATTGCTCTTTTTCTCTTTTCTCTTTTCTCTTTTCTCTTTTCTCTTTTCTCTTTTTTTTCTACCAAGGCACCTATTGCTAGGTTTTCACCAAGGCACTTTTCTCTTTTTGAATTTTTTTCTTTGATTTTTTCTTTTTCTTTTTTTGATATCATCAAGGTGCCTATTTTCTAGGTTTTCACCAAGACAACCATTTTTTGATCTTTTGAATGTTTTTACTTTCGTGATGCTCAATTTTCTTCTTTTTATGCTTTTCTGCTTTTCCATTATTTTTGGATTTTTGAACTTTCTCATGTTTTTGGATTTTGAACTTTTCTCATGTTTTTTTGGATTTTTGAACTATTCTCATGTACAAAGAATGATGCTAAAATTATCGGATACACTCTCATCTGATACTCTTTCAACATATACTCTTTCATCTGATCGGGTATAAAACCTCTTTAAATGAATGTTGTTAATAGGTTCTTGCAACTCATCACCTTCACAATCAGCTAGCTTGTATGTCTCCATTCCAAAAGAAGAAGTAATCTGATGTAATGCCAAGGTCTAGTTGTTACCGAGAGTCAGCTTGACTCTATACTAAGGTCTCTTGCATAGACCTTATATGGTAGATTCTTACCCTTGCTTGAGGAAGTCACTAAGATCTTCACCTCAAGTGCTCTAGACCTGGTTTATACTGTAAAGCTACTAATTCATGCTAAGGAATCCATTAGGAAAGATTCATTCTCCAGGTTAAACCGACGAGTTTGACCTCTTTGCTCAATAGATCAAACATATAACACATAACAAATTACAGAAGGAATCCCAAGTGCTCTCTGAAAATCTATTACATGTACAATGTTCTTACAATCTTACAATATTACTCTATTCTCTTCTCCTTCTCTTACTTACAAAAGCTTTTAACTATATATCTATGCCTCAAAATATCTCCAAAATATCTCTTGCTCTTCAACAACTTCAACCACCTTGCACAGGCGACCTGGTCAAGCCATAAATGACCTTCCCATCACTGCAATAGGTATCCATATTCATTCCAAGAAAAAACAACACATAGAGAGTCATCGCAGTTGACCCAACTGGTCACAAATGTCACATCCCATGTTTCCTGGGTCGTTAACCAACATTATCGAGTGCCAATGTTGACTTTTTTGAGCAACAGAAACATCATCAGTGAACACAAAAACTTCAACCCTGAAAACAAATAGAGACACCGGCCGACATCACCGACGGACATCCCTAGTGGACATTACCAACGAGCATTCCTGAGAGACATTCCCAATGAAAATTCCTGAGAGGCATTCCCAACGAACATTCCCAAGCACCAGTATCACTGATCCATAAATCATCAATCTTTGGTTGCTTATAGCCTTAATACATTTCCAAAGGTAAACATAAACTACCTCAACACACACTTAAGCTAGGAAACAACTAACTAGAAACTATGGTAATTGTTCACCAATTGACCTCAGTCATTACAAAAATGGTGGAACAAAACCTTACAAACTGACAATCTTCTATCCTAAAAATGCTTCTAATCTTAAGTGCTCCTGCACTATACTCCCCAAGCAAAAAGAAATCAACTTCCAGGTGATTGGAGTAAGTCAGGATTGCTGCCCAACTTCTTGAAATTGGTTTCCTGTACCCATGTAGCCTCTAAATCAGCTTGCCCTTACCATTTGACCATATATTCCATATAGGTCTGTCGTCTAGTCTGCTTGGCAACTCTTGAATTCATAATTTGATCTACCTTTAGTTTCAATCTAATAAGAAGTTTGAGTGCTCTTAGATCCTTGGTATCTCTTATGAGACCAGAATATCCATCTGGAATTGGTCCTTTATAGGATACCAAATCTGCCACATTGAAAATAGGAGATAATCCTATATCTACAGGAAGATCAACTTTATAAGCATTAGACCCATACTTTGCCAATATTTCACAAGGGCCTATCTTCCTCGTCTAAATTTTTATCAGAACTCCTTTCTGCAACCTTTCTTTGTTAAGGTGCACCATCACCATATCTCCAACTTCAAATTGAATATCTTTTCTCCTTGCATCAACCTTTTGTTTGGTGTGAGTTATACTCTCTATTAGTGCTACTTTAACTGACTCATGGACCTCCTTCATGGATTGATCAAAATCTTTAGCATACCCACTCCTCTCTGCATTGCTTGCAAGATCCCTTAATTTACATATACCCCTTGGATGAATCTCATACACTATTTCAAAAGGGCTCTTTCCTGTGGACCAGTTGACTGTATCATTGTATGAAAATTATGCTTGAGCATGTAACTGATCCCATGATTTTCCATACTCCTTGGTGAGGCATCTCAAAAGATTGCCTAAGCTTGGTTTCACCACTTCAGTCTGACCATCAGTCTGTGGGTGATATGTTGAACTAAAAGAAAGATTTGTACCAAGTTTCTGCAACAAAGTTTTGCAAAAATGACTCATAAACTTGGAGTCTCGGTCTGATACAATAATCAAAGGTAATCCATGTATCCTTATTGCTTCTCTAAAGAATAGATTTTCTATGTAACATGCATCATGTGTGGTCTTGCATGGCACAAAATGAGCCATCTTGCTGAATCTATCAATAATCACAAAGATTTTGTCCATTCCCTGCTTGGTCTTCGGTAGTCCAACTACAAAATCCATACTAAGGCATTCCCATGGTCTATTTTGGATAGGGAGGGGCTGATACAATCCTACATTGGATGAAGTCCCTTTTTCCTTTTGATAGACTATACAAGTCTCTACATACTTTTGGACCTCCCGATTCATTCTTGGCCAATAGTAATACCTCTTGACCAACTCTAGAGTCTTATTCAACCTGAAATGTCCACTTAAGGAACCATTATGCTTCTCTTGTAATAGGTTCTCTCTCATGGAACCTCTTAGTACACAAATGTGTCCTCCCTTAAATAGAATACCTTCTTGAAGAGTATACTCTGAATACTCACTATGAAAATTATTTTGATACTCTTGACATACCTTGTATGCTACTGAAAAGTCTTCATCTACTGGATACAAATCTTTGAAGCTTTCAATGCCAATGCTTCTTAGCTGAACTTCTTGCATTATGAGTAACCTTCTACTTAATGCATCTGCTACTTTGTTCTGCACTCCCTTCTTGTGCTTTATAGTTAAAGTGTAGGCTTGCATGTATTCCACCCATTTCATATGCTTATGGCTTAGTTTATCCTACGAACTTAGAAAACTCTAAGCCTGATTGTCGATAAAGACTAAAAATTCTTTGGGAAGGAGATAATGTTGCCATTTCCTTAGTCCTTGCACTAATGCATATAATTCCAAATCATATGAGGAATAATTTTTCTTTTCATCACTAAGTTTCTCATTTTTAAAAGTGACTGGTTTTCCTTCTTGACTCAAGACTGCACCGACAACAATATTACTAGCATCACACTCCACAGTAAACAATTTGTCAAAACTAGGAAGTGTCAATATTGGCTGAGTCACTATTCTCTTCTTCAAATGCTCAAATCCTTCATTAGCCTACTCATTCCATTGAAACTTGGTTTTCATACCTCCTTTGATGGTATCTAAAATAGGCGCACTGATTTCACTGAACTGTTTAATGAACTTCTAGTAAAATTGTGTTAAACCATGGAAGCTCCTAGCTTCAGTTGCTGACTTTGGTGTAGGCCAATTCAAGATTGCTTTTACCTTTCTAATATCCATCTTCAAGTTACCTTCTAAGATAAAAAAACCTAGATACGCCAACTCTTGCTTCATGAAATCACTCTTTTCCAAGTTGATTATCAACTATTCTTCATGAAATCTTTGCATTACCAATTGCAAATGTCTAAGATGATCCTCTTTTGTTTTACTAAATAATAGGATGTTATCTAAGTACACTACAACCCATTTACCAATGAAGTCCTTCAAAACCTCATTCATCAACCTCATAAAGGTGCTTAGGGCATTTGACAACCCCAAAGTCATAACTAGCCATTCATACAATCCTTCAGTGGTCTTAAAAGTGGTCTTCCACTCATATCCCCTTTAATTCTAATCTGATGATATCCACTCTTAATATCTATCTTGGAGTAATATCTAGCTCCACCAAGACAATCCATCAAATCTTCTATCCTTGGTATAGGGAACCTATACCAGATAGTTATCCTATTTATGGCCCTGGAATCAATACACAACCTCCAAGTACCATCTTTCTTTGGGGCTAGCACTATGGGAATAGCACAAGGACTTATGCATTCTCTAATCAACCTTTAGTCAATTAGTTCTTGGATTTGGTTAGAAATCTTTGCATTCTAATGTGGGGTCATCTTATAAGTAGCTTTGTTTGGAAGGGAGGCTCCTAGGATAAAGTCAATCTGATGACTAATAGATCTCTCAAGTGGTAGGATAGCTGGTTGACCATCACTAACTATGGCCTGGTATTGAGTTAACAACCTTTGGATATCTAAAGGCAACTCTTCCTTCTCATTTCCTTTTTTACCCTTTGGTTTTAAAACCAAAGCAAAGCCTACTCCATCTTATTCCAATGTCTCTAATAATTCCTTCTCACCGACCAACAGTAGGTTGGGACCTCTTTTCTTTTATTTCTCTTATTCCAAGATTGATTGTACCCTGAAGTTATTCCATCTTTCTTGAAGGAATAGGAATTTTGAACTCCGTCATGCACTACACTTCGGTCATACTGTCAGGGTCTACCTAATAGCAGATGACATGCATCCATGGGTAGGATATCACACAAAACTTTATCCTTATACCTCCCTATGGAAAATTCTATCCAAGCTTGTTCATTGACTATTACATGTTGATATTTATTCAACCAACTAACTCTATAAGGATTAGTGTGAGATATCTTTGTCAATTTTAACTTCTCAATAGCTTCTAAGGAAACTATATTATCAGTAGAACTTGAATCTATGATAACTTTACAGACCTTACCGAGTACCTTGCATTTGACTCAAAATAAAGATCTTCTTTGGCTTGGCTCTTCTTTGACTGGTTCCTTCAGGAGTGTTCTCCAAACCATCAAGTGTTCTCTCATCTCTGACCCTATGGAAACTTTTGCAGTCTTGCTGCTAGAAGACTCTTCTTGAACATAGTTATTTCTTTTCTCTCCTCCTTGTGAAGTAGAGCTTTTTGCAGGACACTGATATGCAAGGTGCCCAAACTATTGACAATTGTATCACTTCATCGAAGAGAAATAAGATCCTCTTCCTTGGTTATTGTTACCCAAATTTTCCTCATCTGGTAAAACTAGCTACAGGTGGAGTAAAATGAGGCTCCCATGAGGGTTGAGCCCAGCCTGTGGAAAAGACCTTAAAGTTTCTGGTCTTCGTCGTGTCCTCTGCATATCTTTTCAGTTCCCTATTTTTTCCTTGTCTATGCAAAATAACCTAAGTATGAAAATCCTAAGCGTTTCATGATAAAACCCTAACTCGGCCATTTCACATTCTATTTTCTCATTACCTTTTTGGGTCACTTAAGTTCCTTAAAAATTCCATGTGCACATTTAGAATTACCTTTGGTCTCTAAATCACGTAAGGGAAAAAGCATATTCTATTTTATCTAGCGACCCCGAGATTTCCTTTAGTTGTGTAGTCTCCTAGCATGACACTAGGTTAATAAAGTGTCATGAGATCCTGTGACTAAAGTGTTTTCTCAACCCACGGGTGTAACTTGAGTAAAAGCAAGGTAGGGTTAAGTCCTTTTCAGTCGGGAGGTCTCATGATAAACTTCAGGGTTAGAAATCTTTATGAGACTTTGAGATTACTTGGTCGTTGAGTCTCCAGATTCTCTATGGTTAGGAACAAGTTGAGTTAAGGTCAGTGCTGATGTAAGTGACAAAGGTGACAAGGCAATGGTAAAAAAATAAAAGGGGGATGCGTGTCTTGATGGGCCCGTATTTTATAGTCCTTCAGTCTCCAAGTCTCATAATCACGACAGGATATTCCATTTTATTTAGTATTACCTTTGTTGCTAGGTCTTCGAAAGGATGCAGAGTTAATGAAAAGGTAAGGAGATTGCGAGACTGCATTATTGTCGAGTCTTGTGATGCAACTAAGGTTAAAGTGAACAATTGGGAGATTCAGCGATGATGAGGAAAAGATAACCTAAGATTATAATGCGGAGCCCGGGTAGAGTAAGTTATCTATGGCTACATTTTAAAATAAAATCAGATTTTGATCTCAGCCATTAATGCAGATATCTATGCCAGTTGTGACCGTTGTCCTGCAAATATTTAAAAATTCAAATATCTTTGCAGATTAGATTTAAACAGTTATGACAAAGCCAACTGGCAGAGGATTAGATGGATAAGGGCGACCTTTTAGGAGGAGTAGGGGTTGAGTCAGCTTTTCTAAAGGGGCAATCTAATTTATAGCAATATTCTCTACAAATCGTATGGCTGAATTGACCCAAGTTGGGTTTCCTAATTAAGACCTCATTCCATGTATTTTGACCAGTCTTCTTTCATATCAAATTCACCGACCTTTCACAGAGATTTTTGTAGCAAGGCTACTTTTCAAAGATAGATCTGATCTTCAATAAATAGTTCCAGAGTTTCTTCTGATGGATGGGATAGTTAGGGTTTCTGTCGTTCAAAGAAAACATATTATAATGTAACACTAATCATTTTTGAGACTCCAAGTCTGTGTGCTAGGGAGTATATATATCAGTTTTAAGAGCTTGAGAGCTCAGATTTTTCCTTACTTAGAAGTTATCTATGGCATTTTTTCTGCCCTCTGACTTTTACAATTTGTAATCTTTCATTGATATTCAGATATTGCAAAATCTTTTTGTGACATTTTTTCTGTCCCTGGGCTTTCTTGTCTAGATTTATCTTACTAAATTAAAATATATTGAATGATTTTCAGAGAAATATTGGAGTTCTGAGCCCTCTTTCTTTCTGCAATTTTGTGTACTTCTATGGATGATTTGATTTAGATGAGTTTGTGGATATTATTTAGTCCCCTGTCATTTTGTCTCATTCCTGTACCTAGTTGCAGAAATGGATTTTTTTTGTAGGTCATAGTCTATGTCTACTTATAGTGAATACGCTATTGTTTGTGAAATTACTTCTTTCCCTGAATAGCCTCTGTTTATCTCATGCCTCTCTATGAAATATTTATGCAAGCCTATCTAGGAAGTTGTGTTCTATTTTTTCCCAAGGTTTCATGTTGAGATTAGTCAATGTGTTATGGTTCAAGTTACCTTCATGTAAGGAAACTCAGGTGCGGAAACAACTTCCTACACTAATCTCTATAGGAAAGTATTGTGCAAATTCTTTTAATTCCTTACAATTTACGATTTTTTAACTACTTTAACAAGGATATTGCAGCCACACACCATGCATACATAAAATAGAGAATGACACAATGATTTACCCTAGGGAAAACCTTTTTGTAAAAAACCCCAGCACTCCAAAACCTGCACAATGTATTATCTTCAACACAACAGTTACAACACACTTGCAATGCAAGTTCTTTCAGGAGACAATCGACACTCTAAGACAAATCTAGTAGCACCAGATCATACCAACAATACACTCTTTTCATATCCTTTCCTGTAACCCTAAAAAACACTTATAACATGCGCTTTCCTTTTTAGGGCAACTTCCAAGGATATCTGTATTAGGGTTTTACCATTCTCTGAGAAAATAGGAACCCTAAAAAATGGAAGGGTGTAAAGTACTCAACTTTATTAGTTGCCACATGTCTTGCATGTCTTCACCTGTCATTTAAATCTCCTAGAAATAGCTCTTACGTGTCATAGGAATCTGTCATAACTGTTTCAGCCATGATCTCCTTACACACAATTCAAGATGCTGACACATCAAGTGGAGTGTCACATCAATATGTCAACTAGACATGTACACTCACACTTAATTACATTATTTGCAAGAAAATACATTTTACAAAACAAAAAATAAGAATAGGAATTATCCAAGGTTGAGACACCTTATTCCTAACATTCTCCCACTTGTCAAACACCTTGTAAGAGCAATAGGAACATAACAGGAACTAACCCCTATAAGCCAAAAGGCCCATAGACTCTGCACACCATCTGAACTTTGCAGTGCCCACTGGTTTTGTTAATGCATCTGTAACATTCTTCACAGTATCTCCCTTCTCCAAATTTACCTTTCCATCTTCCACCATATCTCTCACAAAGTGAAATTGCACATCAATGTGCTTCGTTCTGGCATGGAAAGTTGGATTCTTCGCAAGGAAAATAGCGCTCTGACTGTCACGCCAAATAGCAATCTATTCTGCATCAACACCAACATCAAAACACAATCTCCTAAGCCAAATGGCTTCCTTACAAGCATGAGTAGCAGCCATGTACTCAGCTTCTGTAGTGGACAAAGCAACCACAGGTTGTCACTTA
>MU227409.1:2122005-2134314 GCA_018584345.1 Thuja plicata
TTTTCTCTCACATTTTGAGTAACTTCTGAGTTCTGCTTTTTCCTCCTTCTGCTTCTCTCTTGTAACAAGTTATTTGCATGCAGGTATTCTTGGCATTCTGTGGATTTGTATTTCTCAAATCCTACATTCCTTAGACAAATCCGAAGTCTTTCTTCGCATCTCCTCAGATAGCAATGAAGACACCACATCATCCATATGGAATGTGACTATATTACTTCCAAGAGCCATCACAAGATGGTCCCATGAATCTGGAAAGGAACAAATCAGGGTCATACATCGATCCTCCTCCTCGATCTTGGCACCAGATGATGCCAACTATGCAATCAATAAATTGAATGCGTTGAGATGATTAGTTACGGATCCACCTTCCTCCATTCTTAAAGAATACAACTTATTTCTCAAGAACAACTTATTCACCAAAGATTTGGCCTGATACACAGACCCAAGCTGTGTCCACAAAGAATTTGTAGTAGTCTCATCAAGAACATTCAGAAGAACGACATCTGCTAGATAGAGTCTGATGATACCCTTAGCCTTCTGATCCTTGATCTCGCAATCTGCTTGAGATATCACTGCAGGTCTCACATCAAGTGAAGTAGCCTCCCATAGATCATGGTCTTTAAGCATGTCTTCCATCTTGAGTTTCCACAACTCAAAATTAGTGCCATTAAATTTCTCCACCTCCATTCTCCTGTATGAGGAACCTGCCATCTCAACCTGTAAATAAGATTCAGAATACTCTGCACAAAAAACTCCCACTCAACTTGAGATTAGCTCAAAAAACCCTACCCAACAACTAGGATCAAAAGTTGATCAGGCTCTGATATCACTTGTAAGGAAACTCAGGTGCGAAAATAGCTTCCTACACTAATCTCTATAAGAAAGTATTGTGCAAATTCTTTTAAATCCTTACAATTTCTGATTCGTTAACTACTTTAACAATGATATTGCAGCCACATACCATGCATACAGAAAATAGAGAATGACACAATGATTTACCCTGGGGAAAACCTTTCGGTAAAAAATCCCAGCACTCCAAAACCTGCATAATGTATTATCTTCAACACAACGGTTACAACACACTTGCAATCCAAGTTCTTTCAAGAGACAATCGACACTCTAAGACAAATCCAGTAGCACCATTTCATACCAACAATACACTCTTTTCGTATCCTTTCCTATAACCCTAAAAAACACTTATATCATGCACTTTCCTTTTTAGGGCAACTTCCAAGGATAGCCGTATTAGGGTTTTACCATTCTCCAAGAAAATAGGAACCCTAAAAAATGGAAGAGTGTAAAGTACTCAACTTTATCAGTTGCCACATGTCTTTCATGTCTTCACCTGTCATTTAAATCTCCTATAAATAGCTCTTACGTGTCATAGAAATCTATCACAATCATTTCATCCATGATCTCCTTACACACAATTCAAGATGCTGACACATCAAGTGGAGTGACACATCAACATGCCAACTAGACATGTACACTCACACTTAATCACATTATTTGCAAGAAAATACATTTTACAAAACAAATAATAAGAATAGGAATCATCCAAGGTTGAGACACCTTATTCCTAACACTTCAGTGTATCACCTAGTAGGATAATTTGCTTTCAGTTATTTCCCTTTCATGCATTCCTTCTATCCCTTTTCCCTCAAAGTTTTACTTTCATGTTAAGAAGAAAATTTGGGTGACATATCAAGAGGAACTGGCATAGAATCTGGAGGTCTTGTCTTGGTTAGAAAAAGGTCCCACAACCTTGAGATGATTCCCATGTTACACTAGATTACCAAGACTATGAGAGCTTGGGTAAGGGTGCAAATCTAGGTGTCTAACAGTTCTAGCACGCCCGGTGGGACTCCATAACGGAATTTTATCTTGAAAGTCATGATATCACTGATATACTGATGACATGATTCAGACCTAGAAGAGGTCATTCTTCTGCATATCTGGTGCCTCCAAAGGTCTACTAGTTTCAAAGATCAAAGTGCTGGTATGTTCAAAGTTTTACATATTTTTCAAAATTCCAGCTAACTGTATGAGTAGACATGTCAAGTTACAATGGACAGTTAGGTTACTCTCCTTCTTATTATGATAATAGCATTTAGTGGGCTAGTCATCAGTCGTACCAAATCCCTCCAAGGCCTACTTTTACCCCAAGCTTCCATACTATACAAGGCCACCAATATATCCAACATGCCCAAGATGATTATGCTCTTGTAATAGATTATAAGCAAGCTCTCCAAAGAGAAAACCGATGGGCACTAAAGCCACAACAAGAGATGTTAATGCATAGGCAATTGACTCACCATTATTACCCCCCACCCCTCCTTTCTCAGCCCATTTGGAAGCAGCCTCATATCTCATATTTTATGAGAGAACAAGGAAAGATAAGAGCTAAAGCGCTTGACATGATCAAGCAAATATCTGAGATAAAGAATTCGTGACAAGATATGGAAACTCAGGCCTGTGAGAAGCAAGATATGGAAACTCATGGATATTTTCAAGGGTCAACCCCCTACCATGAAGTAATCACCTTACAAGCATATATCCCAGAGATTGGGATGCTTCATGGGCAGCAATTTGAAGATGAGCTCAGTTGTCAAGTTGAAACTATATCAGCAAAGTTGAAAGCTCAAATTTTTGAAAGGGAATCCCTTGGGCCTGAGATTCCAAATTGGAGGTATCATTTTCTCCCATAGCCTACGCATGAGGAACCTACAAGGCATTCATTTCCAAGCTCAAGAACCCTGTTGGAGCACAAAAGCCAACAGAGCACTTGCAGCCGCCTCTGGAACATCAGCAGCCTAAGAAGGTGATTGCAACAAGGGTGGAGCAACACCAAAGAGGTGTAGGCTTTGACTTACCAAGAGTTAAAGTAGATATTCCTTCTATTTCTTCCCTTAATCCCCTCCAACTACATATTCCAAGTTTCAAGGCAAAGGCTCCTGCCCAAGAACCTGCAATGATTGAAGATCAGTCCAAAAATCAGCAGGGGCAGTTTGCCCAAAGAAATGATTCATCCCAACAGGCCCCTATTATCTCTTAGGGTGATGAACCTATATGGAAATGGCCATCTCTGCCTCTTGGTTGTCAAATTTCAAGCCTTTGCAATGGTACTAGCTTAGTATCAGGGCAAGAGCTTGTGATAGATGAGCTTCCTTATGACGATGCGAAAGAAATGAGGTCAGAGACTTCAGAGCTCAGTGAGGACTATAGTGAACTTGGACATAAGGCTGAGAAGATGGAGATGGATATTCAAGCTAATATCTTGGTAAACATATTTGAGGAGCTTCCCATCTCTGTTGGTGAGGAAGTAGGGACTATGTCATTTCTTATGACAAAAAATCAATCAGGGAAAAAGGTGCAACATCAGCAGATGGTGGATATCAAAGAAGATGATATGACCTTGGTGGATGAGCTGCCTAATTTTATTTAGTAGGATGATGAAGTTATTTTCAAAACTACCCCTGCAACTTTGCAGCAACTAGATGAGAACATTGGCAAAGGCTTTAAAGAATGTGATTTTTTCAGAGATCATAGGGATTTTTTGTGAAGGGTTTAGTGATGACCCCTTATTCCTTGGAGTGGGAGTTTAGAGTTGTATGTCTACTATAGAAGATCCATTCTTAGATTACTCTCTTTCAAAGGATCTGTCACCTAAGCAAAATTTGGAGCCAATTTTAGATCTTCAGGATCTTGAAAGCTTTGATGAGCTTTTGGCCGGTTTGAAGGAAGAAGATGACAGTTCTCTAACAATTAAGGAGGAGATGACATGGCTTTCCATAGTGAGAGAGGATAGTTGTGAAGAGAGGGAAGATGCCAACGAGATGGTTTCCACCTTTAAAAGCTCAAGGGGCTGCCCTATTAGATACCTAGCCCAAATGGAGTTTGTTGAGGTGCCTTCACATGATCAGATTAAGGTAAGTGAATCTGATCTCATTTTTGTAGAGGTGGCTTATCATTGTTTGAAAAATCTATACATGCCTCATTTACTTGTAATTGTCCTTATGCATGTACTGTAAAATGTTTTATTCAGAAAAGGGAGCTACTTTAGCAGTCCAATAAATGGTTTTGTTTAACCAAGTTTGTTTCACTGGTTAGCTTAGGGTAGATTAGATTTCCTACTTTCTTTCAAAGCTTTCTAGTCTAACTTCCCAGCTTTTTAAGAAGTTCCCGTGCACATAAGTTTTGCTTCAGATCTATTTTCTCTGTCAAAGGAAGGTTTTGTTTGTAGAAATGACTCCATGCCCAATGGAATGTTTCAGAGGCTACTGGTCCTCAATGTCTAGTAGGCAGACATCCCGTAGAAATCGTCAAGAATGTTACCCAAATTTTTCTCATCTGGTAAAATTGGCTACAGGTGGAGTAAAATGAGGCTCACACGAGGGTTGAGCCCAGCCTATGGAAAAGACCTTAAAGTTTCATGTCTTGGTCGTGTCCTCTGCATATATTTTCAGTTCCCTATTTTTGCCTTGTCTATGCAAAATAACCTAAGTATAAAAATCCTAAGCGTTTCATGGTAAAACCCTAACTTGGCCATTTCTCATTCTATTTTCTCATTACCTTTTTAGGTCACTTAAGTTACTTGAAAATTCCACGTGTGCATTTAGCATTACCTTTGGTCTCTAAGTCACATAAGGGAAAAAGCATATTCTATTTTATCCGGTGTCCCTGAGATTTCCTTTAGTCACGTAGTCTCCCAGTGTGACCTGAGGTTAATAAAGTGTCATGAGATCTTACAACTAAACTATTTTCTCAACCCATGGGTGTAACTTGAGTAAAATAAAGGTAGGGTTAAGTCCTTTTCAGTTGGGAGGTCTCGTGATAAACTTCAAGGTTAGAAATCTTTATGAGACTTTGAGATTACTCACTCGTTGAGTCTCCAGATTCTTCATGGTTAGGAACGGGTTGAGTTAAGGTCAGTGTTGATGTAAGTGACAGAGGTGACAAGGAAATGGTAAACAAATAAAAGGGGGACACGTGTCTTAATGGGCCCATGTTTTATACTCCTTTAGTCTCCAAGTCTCATAACCAAGATAGGATATTCCATTTTATTTGGCAGTTACAAGATTACCTTTGTCACTAGGTCTCCAAAAGGATCCAGAGTTAATGAAAAGGTAAGGAGATTGTGAGACTGCATTATCGCTGAGTCTCATGATGCAACTAAGGTTAAAGGGAACAGTTGGGAGACTCAGCGATAAGGAGAAAAAGGTAACCTGAGATTATAATGTGGAGCCCAGGTAGAGTAAGTTATATGTGGCTACATTTTAAAATAAAATTAGATTTTGATCTCAGCCGTCAATGCAGATATTTGCGCCAGCTGTGACCATTGTCATGCAAATATTTGAAAATTCAAATATCTTTGTAGATCATATTTAAATAGTTATGACAAAGCTGACTGGCAGAGGATTAGATGGATAAGGGGTGACCTTTTAGGAGGAGTAGGGGTTGAGTCAGCTTTTTGGAAGGGGCAATCTAATTTATGGCAATATTCTCTACAAATAGTATGGCTGAATTGACCCAAGCTAGGTTTCATAATTAAGACCTCATTCCATGTATTTTGACTGGTCTTCTTTCATATCAGATTCACTGACCTTTCGCAGAGATTTTTGTAGCAAGGCTACTTTTCAAAGATAGATCTAATCTTCAATAGATAGTTCCAGAGTTTCTTCTAACAGATGGGATAGTTAGGGTTTTTGTCGTTCAAAGAAAATATATTATAATGTAACCCTAATCATTTTTGAGACTCCAAGCCTGCGTGCTGGGGAGTATGTATATCAGTTTTAAGAGCTTTAGAGCTCAGATTTTTCCTTACTTAGAAGTTATACGTGGCATTTTTTCTGCCCTCTGACTTTTACAGTCTGTAATCTTTCATTGATATTCAGGTATTGAAAAAGCTTTGTGTGACATTTTATCTTTCCCTAGGCTTTCTTGTCTAGATTTCTCTTACTAAATTAGAATATATTGAAAGATTTTCAGAGAAATATTAGAGTTTTGAGCCCTCTTTCTTTCTTCAATTTCATGTACTTCTGTGGATGATTTGATTTAGATGAGTTTGTGGATATTCTTCAGTCCCCTGTCATTTTGTCTCATTCTTGTACCTAGTTGCACAAATGGATTTTTGTTTGCAGGTCATAATTTGTGTCTACTTATAGTTAATACACTATTGTTTGTGAAATTACTTCTTTCCCTGAATAGCCTCTGTTTATCTCAGGCCTCTCTACGAAATATTTATGCAAGCCTATCTAGGAAGTTGTGTTTTATTTGTTCCCAAGGTTTCATGCTGAGATTAGTCAATGTGTTATGGTTCAAGTTACCTTCAGTGTATCACCTAGTAGGATAATTTGCTTTTAGTTATTTCCCTTTCATGCATTCCTTCTATCCCTTTTCCCTCAAATATTTACTTTCATGTTAAGAAGCAAATTCGGGTGACATATCAAGAGGAACCAGCCTAGAATCCAGAGGTCTCGTCTCGGTTAGCAAAAGGTCCCACAACCTTGAAATGATTCCCATGTTACATTAGATTACCAAGACTACGAGAGCTTGGGTAAGGGTGAAAATCTAGGTGTCTAAAAATTATCAGTTCTCCCTCTTGAACTGTTATTTGAACCTCTTCCTCTGTTGTAACCACCTCTAGTGTTACTGGGTTCTCCTTGTTTCTCTGTGAGTTTATTCTCACTCTGATTCTTAGCTTCAGGATTTATTCCTCAATATCCTCATCTATGACCTCTATTGTCTCTTCCCCTACCTCTTCTATTTGAGTCTTGTTTCTTCTTAAAATTATCTTCCACTTTGAGAGCTAGTTGATAGCATTGGTGGATAGTCTTGGGGCTTAAGAGACTGATCTCTTCTTGAATACTCCATTTGAGGTCATTCTGATATCTGGCCACCTTTAGGCTTTCTTCTTCTATCACATGGGATCTTAAGCATAGCTTATGGAATTCTTCATTATAGGCACTAACTTCTAAGTCTTTATGCCTCAGATTCTTCCTTTTCTTATGCAGTTGTACTTCATAATCATCTGGAAGGTAAGTTTCCTTCATCTTTGCCACCATACCTCTCCAAATAGTTATGGGGTTCTTTCCTTCTTTTTCCCTTTCATCTTGGACAAATTTCCACCAAGTGAGAGCAGTCCCTCTCAATCTTGTCTTGGCTATTCTGACTTTCTGGGCTTCAATCACGCTATCATAATCAAAGTGATTTTCAAGACCTTCTATCCATTCCATGATTAATTCTGGATCCATTTTGCCACTAAATAAGAGCACACCTTCTAAGGACTTACCACTCATTTCCTTGAACGCTTTCAAGAATGGCTCTTCTTGAAGGACAAGATCTAGCTCTAGGATCATATCCTCCTTAGCCACTTGTTTACCCTTCTCATCAGTTCACTAACTACTGTAGTTCAAAGCTTCACTTCTTCTAAATTGTATGCCATTTCGGTTAACTGCTCCTTTAGGAGTTTTTCCTCCTCTCTTTGTTCATCCACATTCCTTGCTAGCTCTGCATTGGTCACCATCTTGGATGAATTTATAGACTCTTTTGAAAATCACACCCAAACAACACAAGCCCAATTTTCTAACTTGCTCTGATACCAATCTGATGTAATGCCAAGGTCTAGTTGTTACCGAGAGTCAACTTGACTCTACACTAAGGTCTCTCGCACAGACCTTATAGGGTTTATTCTTACCCTTTCTTGAGGAAGTCACTAAGATCTTCACCTCAAGTGCTCTAGACCTAGTTTACACTGTAAAGCTACTAATTCATGTTAAGGAATCCATTAGGAAAGATTCATTATCCAGGTTAAACCGACGGGTTTGACCTCTTTGCTCAATAGATCAAACACAGAACACATAATAGATTATCGAAGGAATCCCACATGCTCTTTGAAAATCTATTACATGTACAATGTTCTTACAATCTTACAATATTACTCTATTCTCCTCTCCTTATCTTACTTACAAAAGCTTTCAACTATATATATATCCCTCAAAATATCTCAAAAATATCTCATGCTCTTCAAAAACTTCAACCACCTTGCACAGGCGGTCTGTTCAAGCCATAAATTACCTTCCCATCACTGGAATAGGTTTCCCTATTCATTCCAAGCTAAAACAACACATAGAGAGTCATCACAGTTGACCCAGCTGGTCACAAATGTCACATCCCATGTTTCTTGGGTCGTCAACCAACATTACCGAGCACTAGTGTTAACTTTTCTGAGCAACAAAAACATCATCAGTGAACACAAAAACTTCAACCCAGAAAACAAATAGAGACACCAACTGACATCACCAATGGACATCCCCAATGGACATTACCAACGAGCATTCCCAAGAGACATTCCCGATGAACATTCCCGAGCACCAGTATCACTGATCCGCAGATCATCGATCTTTGGTTGCTTAGAGCCTTAATACATTTAGAGAGGTTTATAAACTACCTCAACACACACTTAAGCTAGGAAACAACTAACTAGAAACTATGGTAATTGTTCACCAATTGACCTCAGTCATTACAAAAATGGTGGAATAAAACCTTACAAACTGATAAGCTTCTATCCTAAAAATGCTTCTAATCTTAGGTGCTTCTGCACCATAATCACAAAAGGTCCAAGCCAATTTTCCTCCCATTTTCCTTTCTTTTCTCTCTTTTCTTTGTTTTTAGGGTTTTCTCTCAACACTAAGTCTCCCACTTGAAATGTTGTAGGTTTGATATGTATATTGTAGTTCCTTGAGATTTTGTTTTTATACAATTTCAAATGCTCATAAGATTGTGTTTGATGTTCTTCCAACAATTCCAATTGTTGAAGTTGTGCAACCCTATAATCCTCATCATTTATTAATCCTTGCAATGAGACTCTTAAGGATGGGATCTCAACCTCCAAAGGTAGAACAACTTCTTCTCCATAAACCAAAGAAAATGGTGTTTCCCCCGTTGGTATTTGAATGCTTGTTCTGTAGGCCCACAATTCCAGGTTTATGTGTATGTGTCAATCTCTTCCTGATTTGTCAACCGATCTTTTCAATATTTTGAGGATATTCTTATTTGTAGCTTCAGCTTGTCCATTTCCTTGAGGATAATAAATGGAGGAAGAATGGTGTGTTGTATTAAAGGTCTCTTCATCCACATCTTTATTCTTGAATTGTTTCACATTTTCCATGATAATGGCATGAGGAATACCATATCTACAAATGATGTGATTCAGAATAAACATAGAGATTTTTTTTCCCGTTACAGTTGTCAATGGCACAAAATCTACCCATTTTGTAAAATATTTTTTTGCAGTTATGATGTATTTGTGACCATTGGAAGAAGGTGGGTAAATCATTCTAATAAGATCAAATCCCCATTGGTAGAATGACCATGGTGTAATGAAAGGGTGTAACTCTTGTGCGGGCACATGAATCATGTCTCCATGATATTGGAATTTTGGACACACTTTGACAAAGTGTCAAGCATCCTTTTCTAAGGTTTTCCAAAAAATATCCTACGCGAAGGATTTTCTTGGCTAGGTTTAACCCACTCGAATGAGACCCACAAATTGATGACATTATTTTGTCATTAGTATATAAAGAAGATCTTCGGTAAACATACACCGAAAGACAAGACAAGAGAAAACCAAAAGATAGACTTTCATGAACACCAAAAGCACAGATATCAGAGATCACCGAACATTGCAAAGTACATAGAAAAAACAATGACACAATTTTGTGTGTAAACTAAAAATGCAAATTCAGAAGGATAAAGAGGAACCCAACAGTGGAACCCGATAAGTAGGTTATAGTGCAACCCAAAAAAAAAGTCAAAGAGGAACCTGAGAGAATAGTTTAAGCAAGGAACCCGAGAGACAGTCAACTGACTTCAGAGCATAACCAACCGACAGAAACTGAAAGTCAATTGAAGCCCGCAAAAAGTGGATCTGACTTCCACGTCAGATAAAATAGTCATATTTTATTTATAGAATCTTGATTTTTTTTTAAATCATTACTTGAGGGACAAGAAACATTAATGTAAGTGTTTTAATCAGTCTAACTAATTTAAAACATATAGACTAGGAGATCAAGGTAAATTTGTAAACCTATTATCATAGAGTTAATAGTGTTTTACGTGAAACTTAATTAGGTCAATCTATCTTATAAATAGATGTTTTAATCATTCATTCTGAGAGAGAGGATGGATGAGAGGATGAATGTAGCCTATGAGCACATTTATGGATCAGACTGAAAGTTTCAAGAACCATAATAGCAAAAGGTGAATTTGGTTATCAAGAACCAAGAACAAAGGCTACCGAGAAACAGAGGTATTATTCAATCACATTAGGTGATATACTTATTCATGTAATCTTAAATGGATCTGTAATCAACAATAGGATATTTCATACACTCAGGTGAAGTTTTAATTTTCTCTCATTCTGACAAGTGAAGCAAAGTGTAAAAATCCTTTCAAGGAAGGTGGGTTTAACCATCCAATTGTAAATCTCTTAACCGAGTGCACACTAAACAATGTTGCAAAATATCTTAATAGAGTAGACTTTAACAAGTCTCCACAGATACTCTTAATAAGGTAGATCATCAGAAGTGATCAAATTATAAGCCTTAACCAACCCCTTCCAATCTGTAGATAGTGAAGAATTTGTGGGTGCCATCCCAACTACAGTTTTTACTTCCTAACAGGAGTTTTCTGTGATATCATATCTTGTGCTATGTGTCAATTACTTTCATAAATTTTTCTATGAATGTTCACATGTTTATTAAGTTAAAGAATTGATAAGTCTTACACAAAGATAGTATATATCAGATGGTTGGATATAAAATTTATTACACAAAGGTTAATTGATAAAAGGATATAAAATTTTTAGAGGTACTGATTCACCCCTCCCCTCTCAGTACACACTTCCCATTAATTCCAACACAAATACCCTCCTAAATGTCTCATAAAGGTAACTTTGATTCCTCGTCCTCTAGACACCTAAGTAGTGTTCCATCAAGACTTTTGTGATACAATGTGTCAGATAGGATAGTGTAACGAGCCGCTTGGCATATGAAGTGTCATTTTTTGGTGCAGGTTTGGTCTAAAGGTAAAACTTGGTCTTTTAGATAGGTAAAAATGGGTCCGTACCAAGGTGAGTCATCTCCATTTAGAAGGCAAATGATTTGATTTTCAAGTAGGTTTCACTAACTCTTTGACCAAGAATTTGTACCTAGCATTCTGATCATGCATTTGAAGTAAAGAGGCCAAAGTGACCATAACATCTACTGCTCTATTTTTATCCCTTGGGATTTTCTCAAATGTGATCAAGACAAAATATTTCTTCCAGTCATCTACCATCCTTTTACACGACATCAATTTGTCATCTTTAGTTTGATACTCATCACTAATTTGATTGATGACCAATTTTGAATCCCCATATACTTGCCATTCTATGATGTTCCATTCTAAAGCCATTTTAATGACTATGACTAAAGCTTCGTATTCTGCAATATTGTTGGTGCATGCAAACAAAAGTTTGTAGGACTTGGGAATGATGTATCCTTGTGGTGTAATCAATACAATTCCAGCACCTGAACCATGTTGAGTGTAGGATCCATCAAAATATAATTTCCATGATTTTGCTTCCACATTGACTATCTCTGCATCTGGAAATTCTACCTGCATAGGATGCATATAAACTAAAGGATTTTCAGCCAATTGATATGCTATGACTTGTCCCTTGATATCTTTGTAGTCCACATACTCAATGTAAAATTCACTTAATACCATCACCCATTTATCAATTCTTCCTTTAAGGGTTGTTTTTCTAAGAAAATACTTTAGTTGATCAATTTTGGCAATCAGCTTAACCTTGTCCATCAACATGTAATGTGGTAGTTGCTGGGAGGCAAAAACTACCACTAGACAAGCCCACTCTATGAAGCTATAATTCAACTCATATTTGATCAAGGTTCTGCTTAAGTAATAAATGGCTCTTTCTTTAACCTCATCATCCTCTTGTGCCAATAAAACCCCCATGGATGATTTTGCATTTTGTTGTGAGGATTATAAGTAGTATTATAAGAAGGTCTATTATTCTGAGGAGCCTTATATTCTTTGTATTCCGACTCTTTTAGATTACTCTTGCTAAACCTTGCATCATCTCTCCTATTTAATTTACCAGACACTCTTTTGTTCATTTAAATATTGACTGCTATTTTATAAGCATCAGTGAGTGTTCTAGGGTTCTTATCTCTCAGAGCATATCCCATCTTGGAATCAAAGGCATTTAAATAAGTTGCTAGACATACCTCTTCATCTAGCTTTATC
>MU227409.1:2148746-2172004 GCA_018584345.1 Thuja plicata
TTGTGTATGTACTTAAGACCATGACATGTCCACTTGGGGATTGGGTGTCCATCTACCTAGGTTAGTACCAAGTAGATCCCCATGTGTTTTCCTTGATTAGAGAGCTGGAGGTGTGGTCACTTCAATGGAATTTTGTGAGTATGTTTTTAGTGGACTTTGGGGGGTTAGAAAAGTGCCTAGGGGTGTGTTAGGGTCATTTTTAGGTATCCCACTTGTTATTGTTGGAAGTACAATATTGGGAAAGCAAGATATTGAGAGGGGGGTGAATCAGATCTTAAAACTTAATCACTTAAAACAAATTTGATCCACATTCATACATATATGAATTTAACCTAACATGAGATAGCATCCACAACATGAAATATATAACCCATAACACAGAATTTTGGTAACCCAGAAACCCAAATAGGTAAAACTAGGGTGGGGATGACACCCACAAAATCTTCACTAATGCAGAAATAAAGTGTGCTTGTTAGGGCTACAAGAGTTTTGATTACAAAATGCAATCTACCTGGTTAAAGGTCTATTCGGTTAAGAACTAAAGATCATTACAATCTACCTTGTGAAAGGATTTCAACTTACAATAAAGTAAGCACTCAGCTAAGATATTTAAAGAAGGTCTGTTAGAACCACTCTGTTAAGATATTTCACCTGATACACTTGTTAGAATGTTTCAAGTAGTGATCCTTTGTTATGCACTCAGATGCTGATGACATATCTTCTCTTTCCAATACCTTCTGTGATCTCACAATCTGATATGTCTTTCCTCTTCTATTCACTGCTCTGTCACTTTGCTTGATCTAAGCTTCTTCACAAAATAACTCATTGTTCATAACTCATGAACACATAACCCTTCTCTCCATCCTTTAATAATAGGGTTAGAAGCAATCTTATATGTCTTTACAGATCTGTTAGCGAGATATCAAGATCTAATATTTATGCCTCCAAGGCATTCCAATTTTCTGATTGGCTCCATGCCATGCATAGGATAAAATAATTAAATGCATAAATAACTCTGTAGATAAATATTAAATGCTTACATATGTTGGCCCAAAGCTCATACAAGTTGGCCTAAACATTTTACCTCAAAGTTTGAATCAATCCTGACATGTATGCAAAAACTATTCTGCTTGACAATTAACATCTCTGTCACTCGGCACTTAAATATTCTACTTGTCTCGGCATGATGTAACTCAAAAACTTGTATACTTGCTCGGCAATGTTGCTTAGCCTTGAATTGTTTTAGCTCGGCCACGGTGATAACCAACTAAAACTACCTAAGTAAATGACTAAGTGTTGGTCACTAATCATAAACAAAACTTAGGGATTAACAATCTCCCCCTTTGATATTAGTGGCAAAAACACACTTATCATTTCTTTTGATTGGTTCCATCCAAAATGTTTCATAAGTACATAATGTACTCCCCTAGGAATGTACACCATACTACATACAAAAATTTACATAGTATACATGCCTTCAAAAAACAATTTACAATTATACCTGTATTGTTCCTCTTACGTTGTATCCTTGTCAGATTCCCCCTTGTTTTTGTCACTGATTGCAAGTGGGGTTAAGTTTTACTTATCCAAAAACTATTTATGAATTTGTAAGGTGGAAACAAATGCAGTGTCCCAACTGTCCTTAACATACTTCATAACCTCTAATTTGACTTCTAGCTCGGCAGCTAGACTCACTAAACTTTCTGTAGTAGAGAGATTTGAATTTCTCTTAACCAATTCTTTTGCAGCTAAAAGTTCTTTCTGAATTACCTCCAGATGAGGTATCAGGTTTGTCTGAATAGTAATCAATTTGGCCCTTATCTGACCATCTTCAGCCATGAGCTCAGCTATTCTCCTTTGTGCATTAGTCAATCTGTTAAAATGTAAGGAGCTAGTGCTAGCATCCATACTCAGTGAACTCGTAATTGACTTCAAGTCTAATTGCAATTTCTCTATAGCCTGTAGATTATCCTTTGTGAAGAATTCTACACCACATAACTTCTTATAAAAAGAATAAACATTAGTTGCAACTTCCTCCAAAATTTCTACAAGAGAAGAAAATTCAACCTGCTTTGTCGCAATCTCTTCTGAGATTTTTGCTAGTACTTTGTTCTCTGATTTCCTCTCAGACCATTGCAAAAACTTCTCATTTGATTCAATGTTGTCATCATTTACCTTTTGCACAATATGAACTAACTATTCAATAATAGGAGCTTGAGGATTTTCATCTTCCATGTCAAAATCTTTTACAAATATATCCTTGATGTCATGTAACACCTGCTTTTTCTTCTGCTCTCTTTTCATTTCTTCCTACCTTTTATTCCTCTTGAGTAATTCTTGAAGAGTCTCAATCTATTCATAAGATAAAACATTGGGATCCCATTGTGGAATCACAATTACTTCATCTAATGTGACATTAAGAGTGGGAGACTTCTTCTTCATAACTTTCCTTCTCTTAAATTCAAGTGAGCTACTGCTCGGCTTCGTTTCCTCAATACCTTTTCTTGATTCAGTATTAGTCACCATTGCATCTTCTAATTCAGTCAAAATTTCTTGTTGATCAGGCATACCTCATGTTTTAGGTCCAGTGGGAGTAGATGATGCAGAGTGTGATAAACCAACCAGCACTTTCACTGCCTCTTGTTCCTTAGGCTCATTGTCAATATCCCTCATCTCCTCTCCACTATCTAAAACTATTTTTGCAACCTCTAAAATAGGTGGATTTTGTGTATTTACCTATTGTTCATCTGTCTTCTCCTTCTCTGCTTCCTTTTGTTCAACTTTATCTTCAGGTTTCTCTTGAGTTTTCTCTTCATCTTTCTCTATACTCTTCTCTCCTTCAGCCTTAGTAGCCTTAATAGGCAATTCTATACTTGTATCTCTCAGCTCATCCTGACCCTCGGCATTCAAATTGCTAGAGTCATCAATTGTGTTATCAATTGGACTGTCTACTATCAGATCAACAATGTTTACTGTATCTATTTGTTCTTTTGGTTCTACTTCAGTCTTGTCAAGCTCAGTAGAAATTTTCTCTTTTGCTTTTTGTGGTGCAGGGGTGATTTCAACTTCGTTATCCTTTTGCTCAGATGTTCCTTCATCAATCTTCTTCTCTTGTGGAACTACCAATCCAAAGATTTCCTTCCATATCCTAGTGCTCTGTTGTACTACACTTTCAATATCATTTTTCAAAACAACATATCCTCTAAGTTTAGGTATGAATTTATGCTTGTACTCCTCAACAAATTTAGCTCTTTGTTTCTTAGTCAGCTCAAGGATGACCTTAGCTAATGTACCTTCTCTAATCTGTCTCTCAGTAGAAATTGCAAATTACAATTTGCTAGATAGAAACTCATATAGTTCAGTCGGCACATTGTTTCCTATCTCTATAGGAGTTAACTTGAAAGTGCTCAACATATCTAGTAGAGCTTCTTGAACTTTATGCTTATCTTCTACATTCAATTTCTCATACTTGATAAACTTAAAACCAAATAACCCTGCATAATTCCTCAAATTCTCACATACCTCATTAATATCAGTGGGTCTTTTGAATGGTGCAGTTGGTATGTTGTTGGGTTCATCAGTTTCAAACTTTTCTTCATCACTTTCTAGATCCAAATGTAGTTTCCTTCTTGGTCTCTTTACTTGTAGGCTCGGCACAGCCTTTGTTGCAAATTTAGTCTTTGATCCAGAACTACTCTCTCCAACCTTCTTATTTGCATATACTTTTTTCTGCACTGCTAGAGATGTAATAGCAGATGCCCTTGTCCTTGGACGATTGGCAATGGGAGGGGTAACTTTAGGTTTTGCTTGGATAGGCTTAGTTACCTTGGCTACTATTAGTTTCTTTCCTTTTATCTTAACATGAATCTCTTCTTCATATTCACTTACTTCTTCTTCTTCTTTACATATATCTTCTCCTTGTCTAGTAGATAGGCCTAGAGGTGCATCCACTGGCTCCTCATCACTCAACAATCCAACCATTTTCTTCAGATTCTTCACAATCTTTTTCATCTTTCTCTCCATGGTTCCTGCCTTTATATTCATAGATATCTTTTCCTTAGCTTCATCATAATTTCCAAATCTCTTTGTTGTTGTATCAATCTCCTCTGCTAGGAGTGTTGTGATAGTTGTTGATGTTTCATCAATGTTAACTTCATAAGGAAATTACTTTAGCCATGATACCCTAGGTGTCATAGCCTAAATGTATGTGTAATCTATGTCAACTAGAAAACATATCTCCTCATAGTGCTTTTCCACTAGTGAACTAGGAATTCTATTCCTCAACCTCATTCTCTTTTTGAATTCCACAAAGTATTTTCCCATAATACTATTGAAATTACTGCCTAATTGCTTAATACATTCACTAATCTACACAGTAATAGGTCTATCCTTCTTCCAAACAATATTTTCCAGTGTAGGAAATGAATTTTGTATATAGAAGAATATGCAAACTAGTAAGGAACCAAACTTACATGATGAGCTCTTAGCTTTTCTGATCGATGATAGGTTCTTAGCTAGTTGCATCAACTGCAACTCGGAAAGGTCGTAGGTGTGATTCTTTTTAACTATCTTCCATGCTTGGTCCACAATTGTGCAGGGAACACTATCCAGTCAACTCGACTGATAGAACTTATGTACAATCACTGTCACTCCAAATTCAAGTTCTAAATCTTCAGGTGTAGAGATAGTCATACCTCTGTTATTCCAGACAGCTCCTATGTTAGCTGCTATATCTTCCTTACTTTGATATCTCAGCGTCTGTTTTCCACTAACAATAGGATATCTAGTTACTCGATGAATAATGTCTTTAGTGATCCTAACTGGTCCAGTGTCCAGCCACATATGCATATCATGAACTCATCTTGGAACAACCTTAATCCATTCAACTTTGAAATCTGGTGGAAAATCTAGGGCACGAGTTAACCCTTTGTCGGCTAAATGCTTGAATTTGTCCTTTGGAACTCCATTTTTGCACAAATTGTTGTAGGATTTCCTCAATTCACTATCACCTACTTCACCAATCTTAACCATGTAACAAGATCTAACATCGTGGATCATGAGTACCTTTGGTGGAATAGATGAGAGGGCTCCATTTAGATCACCTAAAATTGCACTTTTAGGAATGACTCGGAAGTTAGGAGGTGCACACACATCACTTCTCACAAGTTGAACTTGCTTTAGCTCCTTCTCCGTACCCTTGACGAGTGCGGAAGAACTTGTAGCCATAATCTCTGAAGTTAGGGTTCAAAAATGAAGAATAGGGCACCTCGACAAGTAGCACTTTACACTGTTCACCTTAGGGTTGTTGACGACACGCTAGCAAGATCTTCGATACAAACTTTGCTAAGATCAATTTTGCAACTTCTTCAACTACTCTGTGAATACTGAAAATTGCAAGGTAAAATGAAGAACAAACGGTTCATCCTTATATAGACTCGAAAGGTCAAGGTAGGTAAGCAATAAATGCTCTGCCCATTGGGTTAGTGCAAACTAGATTTCATTGGTTGACTAACGCAACTTGCATACCACTCGACTTACCATACTCGGCCATCACAAAACTTACTCAGCCAACCAGCTTGGCACTTATAGTGCAGTTAACTCTTCTTGACATTTGTCACAAACATGTCCTGGTGTATCTCAACATATGCAAATATGGACTTTGGCACATTTACATATTAGGAACTTATGTAAGATTTGAAATTTAAATGTAGTTCCTTACATATCTCTATTGCTTAGTTAGAGATGGTGTGATCACCTGATCTATTGGATTGGGTGACCTCGGCTTTAGTAGTTTCACTACTACTCAGCTATGTTTTCCTTACCCATGTCTGGTTCATTTGTGCTCTAATTTCCTCAATAGTAGGAGCAGGTACTCTTGTCCTACACTCTCTCTCAGTGTGACCAATCTTCAAACAACTAAAGCAAACTAGGATTCCATTCATCCAACTCTTAGATTTTCCTCTGAAATGTGTCTTTAAGCGATCTTCAAGTGCATGTCCATATTCTTCATAGTAATGACAACTTTGCCTTGTGTTATAATCCCAATTGTAAGTGTTTCCTTTCCTTGGTGCTTTTGTTTGTGTCTTAGATGTCCATTATTGTTTAACATTGGATCTACAATCTTGTGCTTTATGACCATATTTCTGACACTTGTAACAATAACCATTGAATCTTGGTTTGGGAGGTGCATCATTTGCTTCAGGCCAACATTCATGTGCTTTATGTCCAAACTTCTTACAATTAAAACAGTAACCATTGAACTTAGGTTTAGGATTGGACTTACCTTTCTTGCTTCAGTAAATGTTTATTGTATGACCTGGTTTTCCACAGTGGTGGCAAATAGGTTTGTTGTTCTTTGTCTTTACATTCCTCCTTTCACCTTTCTTAGATGATTCTCCTTTCTCAGTAGATGTAAATTTCTCATTGTGGCCTACTCCAGAAGAATCTTTGATCTCCTTTATGCTTCTATCAGATTCTCAAAATGAGTCAAAGCTTCATTAGGTTTGTTCAACCTTTCATTAAGTTATTTATTAGATCTCAAATCATTCTTCAGTCGATTGTTCTCAGATCTTAGATTCATCATTTCCATATATTTCCTACTAATCTCCTGATTTGCAAGTAGCAGTTGATTCACCATGTCAACTTGGTTGTTTTTCATCATCTGCACTTCATGTGTCCTTTCATCAAGTCTAATAGTTATCACTCTTTTATCTTCTTCTGCCATAATCTTGTCATCTTCAGCTTTCTTCTTATGTTCAACAATTTCACTTAGTCTTATTGATTGGGCTTCTTGTTCTCTTTTCAAATTTCTAACTTCTTCACACAGTACATTGTTCTTTTCCAGTAGATCTGCTATTGCTGCATCGCTCTTAGTGGAATCTCCATTCTGAAATAGATTTGTAGTGTCATCTTTCTGATAATGAGTATCATTCATTTGTTTAGCCATATTTCTCCTAGCTGTCAATGATTTCTTCAATTCATGTCTTGCTATCTCAAGCTAATGTAATGCTAGCTAAATCTCAATCTTCTGATTCTCAATGACTTTACCCAACTTGTAAACCTCCATCTCAAGATCTGTACTCACAAGCTGATTAAAATATTTTATAGGAGAACTCTACTCTGATACCAATTGTTGAAAGTAAAATATTGGGAAATAAAGATACTGAGAGGGGGGTGAATCAGATCTTAAAACTTAATCACTTAAAATAAATTTGATCCACATTCATACGTATATGAATTTAACCTAACATCATATAGCATCCACAACATGAAATATATAACCCATAACATAGAATTTTGGTAACCCATAAACCCAAATAGGTAAAACTAGGGTGGGGGTGACACCCACAAAATCTTCATTACTATAGCAATAAAGTGTTTCTGTTAGGGCTACAAGAGTTTTGATTACAAAATGCAATCTACATGGTTAAAATTTTGTTCAGTTAAGAACTAAAGATCATTACAATCTACCTTGTGAAATGATTTCAAATTACAATAAAGTAAGCACTTAGCTAAGAGATTTAAAGAAGGTTTGTTAGAACCACTTTGTTAAGAGATTTCACCTGATACACTTGTTAGAATGTTTCAAGTATTGATCCTTCATTATGCACTCAGATGCTGATGACAGATCTTCTCTTTTCAATACCTTTTGTGATCTCACAATCTGATATGTCTTTTCTCTACTATTCACTGCTCTGTCACTCTGCTTGATCTAAACTTCTTCACAAAATAACTCACTGTTCATCTCTCATGAACACATAACCCTTCTCTCCATCCTTTAATAATAGGGTTAGAAGCAATATTATATGTCTTTACGGATCTCTTAGCGAGATCTAGATCAACGATCAAGATCTAATATTTATGCCTCCAAGGCATTCCAATTTTTTGATTGGCTCCATGCCATGTATAGGATAAAATAATTAAATGCGTAAATAACACCGTAGATAAATATTAAATGCTTACGTATGTCGGCCCAAAGATCATACAAGTCGGCCTAAACATTTTATCTCAAAGTTTGAATCAATCCTGACATGTATGCAAAAACTGTTATGCCTGGCACTTAACATCTCTGTCTCTCAACACTTAAATATTCTACTAGGCTTGGCATGATGTAACTCGGCAACCTGTCTACTTTCTCGACAATGTTTCTCGGCCTTGAATTGTTTTAGCTCGGCCACAGTGACAACCAACTAAAACTGCCTAAGTAAATGACTAAGTGTTGGTCACTAATCATCAACAAAACTTAGGGATTAACAGTTATACCTATGGGTAAAGGTCATTTTAAACCCTAGAATAACCCTTGGTTGACCAAGAAACCCTTCCAAAAGTTGGATTTTCAAGTTGGACGAAAATCAACTTTTAGAAGCATGATCTTGGATAGACCACTCTTCTATTTTAATGCAAAGACCTTACTCACCTTTTTGAGCTTTCCCTTTTTGGATCCATTTTTAGAAAAGTTGTAAGAGGCTTAGGGAAGAGAGACCAATTAGAGGATTTAATTTTCCCCATGAGTTTCTAGTGGCCTTTTTAGCGGTGACTCTCCATGTTGGAGAGTTTGAACACCCACTCTCTAACTTAGAGACTTGGCTAGAATTGGTGAAGCTTGGAAACAAGGACTTAGGCTTTAAGAGAGCTCTTCAACAAATTTCTTGCCATAAGCTTGAAACTAGGTTGGTGGACATTTTGTATTTTTACTACTTGTTGTATTTTGTGTTACAATGAAAATGAAGGAAGCATGTCAGTGTGCTTGAGGAATGTAGATATGCTTTTGTGTTTTAATATTGTAGTGTGAGTAATGTTCTTGTTTATGTTTTCTTTCATTATTGTTGTTTTTTTAATGGGAGTTTCAAGGCCCACTCACCCTTGGGATGGAAGAGTAGCCTTGGAGGTGAAGGATTTTGACAGGCCTTTGGTGTAGAGTCTCTCCTCAAGGAGGAGAGGAAAAAATCATGGAGTATGGGCTCCATGAAGCCATCCTTTGTTGTTAATTTTCTTGGGGGTCATAAGGGTGTTGTTTTGGCTTATAGCCATGGGGGGACATAAGGGTGTTTTGATGAATATGATAATGTTATATGATGGTGTTTTTGTAAGCCTTGTGAGGGATTTGTTATTGCTTTTGGTTGTGGCCTTCTCCCTTTGGGTACTTGGTCCACTTCACCCCATTTTAGGGTCATTGAGAGACCCATTGTGAAATCCTTGGTTGGGAGTCTTTGTGAGTGTTTCATGTTTTCATTTGTTGAGTTTGTATGCTTCACCTTTGTTTGGTTCCCCAAGCTCAGGGGTGGCCTCTTAAGAGGCCTAGGTTGGGAGGTGAGCATCCCATGGTCTCCTTGTGTTCTTTTTATTGCAGATTTTTCTCAATGGATGGGGCTCTTAAGAAATCCTAAAGTGGGCATTGAAGATGAGAGAAAATCCACATTTGTTGATGCTATTGTAAAAGCCTTTGGGGCATGTATTTGAAAGCTTGTAACCTATGTGTAATTGTTCCTCTTCTTGTATGAAAGTTGGTTATTCCTTTATATTATAGATTTAGAGTTGGTGTGTTTGAGTAGGTTTTAGTATTTGGATCCATATGTTTTCAAAAATAAATGATGTATTGTTGCTATGAATGTTTGAATAAAGAGTTAGTTACTATTTCATTACCTGGTTTGAAAATATCCATTTTCTTGTAAAAAAAAAGGAAAAGAGAAATTTATTCAGATAGATACACGTTTTTTTTTTTAATATTTTGAATGGTCACTTTTATAACTTGATGCATGGCTGAAATTTAAAAAAAAAAAAAAGAATTAATCATCTTTGGGGTTAATATAGTGTTCCTAAGATGATGTGGTTTAGTTTAAAATATCACCACTTACTTTTAAACATCCATGCAAAACTTGTGTGTGTGTGTGTGTGTGTGTGTAACACACACACACAAATATTCCCCATTTGTCTATACTCATATCAGTTTTAGATTTACACTTCTTTGTGATAGATTTCAAGTTGTTATCCTAAAAATCTAAAATACTTAGAAATTTGTTATACATGTATATATAAATAATTCTGAAGTTTATTTTCTGTTGCAAAAATAAAAATAAAACAACAAGAGTATATTCTTATTCTATCATGTGGAAATATACATATATTATATAAAGTAGGTTAATTTTCTTTTATTTAAATAATGAACAAAATATATTAAAAAAAAAACCATATTCAGCAAACTGTATTTTTTTTAATTTTATATAGCAATATATATATATATATAACATACAAAAAAAATGCGGGCCGCGGCAGGGAGGCCGCGACCCCCATCCACCGCCGTCCTTCCTTTAAGGAAGGCGGCGGGAGGGGAGGGTGTTGGCCCCCCTTGGTGCCCGCGGCTCCACCCTGCCACACCCATGGCTCCGCGGCCGTGGACTATGGTAGGAGTGGTGTCCGTGATTTCCACGAAGCAGCCCCCACTCCCCCTACAAAACCCTCGGCCGCCATTTTTTTAGGGCAAGCACACACAATGTCCCCCCCCCCTGTGTGTAAAAAATATAGAAAAATGCTATAGTGCGTTTAATCAAGATACATATAAAAAAATCGCAGCTAAACCCTGCAGCAGATGCATGGGGTTTAAATTTTTTTAAAAAAAAATTTAACAAGATATATATATATGTATTTAAATATATGTATTCACTTTCAAAAATCAAAGTATATACATATGTCTAAATGTATATATGTTCGTGAAGAGAGCAATCTTCATTCTTGGCCTTCAATGTTGTTCTTCAGACCTGCAAATAGAGAGCACAAAAAAAAAGGGGATTAGGGTTTCAAAGATTATGGGGGAAGAGAAAGAGAAAAGGAGGAAGAGAGAGAAATGACTTTTGGAGGTGGAAAACTTGCCCTTAACCCTAATTTTGAATTAGCGTTAGGGATTTGAGCAAGTGAATTCATTTTTTTTTTTAAAAAAATATGTATATGTTGAAAGAGGGTATTTGAATTTTCTTTTAATTTTGCTTTAGGTGGCAACCCTTTTTTTTATACAATTTATCTTTTGTTTAAAAGAACAAAACTTTGGTTTAACATAATAGTGATAATATGATGATTTATATTATAAAGATAAATGAAATAATTAGTAATGCTATTACTCTAAATAGAATAAAAACTATTTGGAATAGTTAGATTTTTCGATTAACTATTATTTAAGTATTAATCTCATAGAAGTTGTGAGTTATATATTAAAGTGGGTATTTAATAAAATATTTTAAAATATGCAATTTAGAAATTTACTTTGCATCTAAACTTTATGTTAAATGATTAATGGTGGAAGAAATTTTATAGGAAAATTTTAATTAAGATAGTTTTGTTTTTTAAATCTAGATAATTATAGATAAGGGTTGTTGGAAGCACCTAGCTTGATAATGTTATTTTTATGTGGCCAATATATGTGGCTAGTATAATGGCCATTATAAAAATAATGTTATATATATATATATATATATATGGTAAAGACAGTTCATCGTAATTTAAATTATATATATATATATATATATATATATATATATATATATATATATATATATATAAGGTAAAAACAGTTCATCGTAATTTAAATTAAATTATGTATTTTTTGGATTTGGATCTAGGAACATAGTTATTATACGATTGTGAACGTTGTAAATAAAAGATATTATTATAGATTATGAGCATGTAAATGTTAAAATTGCTGAAATATTAAATCAGCTTTTAAAAGTAATTATAGGGAGTAATTTTTTTTCACATCTTCAAACTCTATTAAAGAATGATTAAAATTAATTATGCCAAATTCTTGAGTGTTATTTTTAGATCAATGATAAATTGTAATCGTTAATGTTTTCTTGTGACTTATGAGTAACTAACCTTGGTGATTCTTAATAAAGGAATCTTAGTCAATAATTTAGGTTTAATATATCTCTCAAGATCGTTATTAAGTATTATTTAAATGGTTTATATTCCCTCACCTAGTGAGCTTGTGCAAGCTAAACCTTTATTGTTATTACTGGGGTTGAGGGATGTTGTCCTATGGACATGATCTCCCCTTGACCCTACAAACATTATCATTTCATTGAAATCCATAACTCCTTTCAGGTAGTTGCAGAACTAACTTAACGTACTTGGTACAACCTTTTTACTGTATCTCTTAAGACTTTAGTTTCTTATTCAAAAAAAAGTTGTTGTGTTTTGGACGCAAGATTTTTGGGCATTACACTTGGTATCAGAGCCATGTTTCAACATTGGAACCTTAAACCCACTATGTTTCACAAACTTTAAACCAGTTGTTTCAACTTTATCAAACCTAGTAAAGACGAACGCAACAACTTGAAAATATTCTTTACAAAGCTACAACAATATCTCCAACTTATATCCTTTTCATATTTATGTAGGATGCCTCCAATAACGCGACAAGCTCATGCCTGTGGAAGAGGTCGTAAATGTGCCCCTGCGGTATGAGTTCATATAGAACATGATGTAGGGGGTACTAGAGAGTAGCAGGGACCTCCTCCTGAACAACCACCCAACCCCAACCAAGATGTACATAATACTCTTCAAATTTTGGTTGGAATCATTTTGGATAGGATACCGTAGGGTAATCAGCAGGTAGGACCCGGGGGTGTTGCGTGTGAGCGCAGTAGAAGTCCCCCACCTAGGATTGTGGAGGAGTAGGTTGACCATGAGGGTGAGTCAGTACACATACCACCTCTAGTGGCAGTGGTTTCAGCTTATGAGAGGACACCCCATGACATAGGGGACCACATCAGGGAACTAATACGCCTTAACCCACCACCTTTTTCAAGAGCCATGGGTGGGAGTGAGGCTGAGGCATTTCTTTTGAGTCTCGAGAGGTACTTTGGATTGCACCCATATGGGATCAATATGAGGGCACGCTTTGCAATCCACTTGCTGAGAGGTTCAAAAGCTATTTGGTGGAGGACAAAGGAGTTAAAGAGTAATATGGCTATCGACACCCTCACTTGGAGCACTTTCTTAGAGAGATTCAGAGACTGTTACCTATCTGAGCACTATAGATAGTGATAGATAGATGAGTTCCATGATCTTCAGCAGAAGGGACTCACCATCACACAGTATGAGTGTAAGTTCCTGGAGCTTCTACCCTATGTAGAATACATGAGAGACAAGAAGATCAAGGTTAACCATTTTGTAAAGGGGTTGAATGCATTTATATCTGGTTTAGTGCGCATGGAAGCACCAGGGGACCTTTGAGAGGCTATAGAAAAGGCCTTGATTGCCGAAGAGATTTAGGGTAGGGGACAGGATGCACAAGATTGATCTCAGAACCGAAGTTCCATACCACAGAGTTCAGAGTATCAGAAACTACATTGGAAGGGTAACAATAATAATAGACAATCTTTGGGGTCTTACAAACCCCCTTCACCTCAGCAGTAGTCACATCAAGGACAAAGATAGAGAGATCCTTAGGGGAAATATGGCTCCAAGCCCAAACAGTGGCAAACACAGGGTCCTAGAAGGGACCAGAGATCATAGGCATCATCTACACCCCCAGCTAGGACTTAGCAATCCTCCAGGGGTGGTTTTAGTGGTTCTAGCAGGACAGGGGGCTCACATTTCTCTAGGCCCCAGGGCACCTAGTTTCAGAATCGAGGACCATGTTACTCTTGTGGTGCCATGGGGCACTTGGATAGGGACTTCCCTCAAGGAGGTGGTCAACGCACTGCAGCATCAGAGCCCACTATCAGAGATATGAGTAGAACCCATAGAGTTTTTGCACCAGTTGACAACTGCCAGGAAGAACATCACGCTACTGTGATTGAGGCTTCAAGTATGATTAGAGGTAACAGAGTTACTATTTTATTTGATTCAGGTGCTATAGATTCTTTTGTTTCTCCATTGGTCGTGGAGCGTTGTGAGCTAGTGGTAGCTAGACAAGAAGTTAGTTGGGAGGTAGAGTTATCCTCAGGTTCTAGAGTACTCGTCACCTCCTTAGTTAAGGATTGCCAAATTCAGATTGGTAACTTGACTACCATAGCATATCTACGTATCACACCTCTTGGATCCTATGGAGTAGTACTTGGCATGTATTGTATTTATGCCCACAGGGCCAAGCTAGATTGTCAGCAAAAGAAGGTAGAATGTTTGGATGCTGACAACAATGCTACAGTTATTACAGGGGTTCAGAGGTCGGTATCCATTCATATGATCTCCACTATGCAGCTTAAGCGAAGCATGCAAAAGGGGTGCCAGTTATTTTCCTTCACTATCAATGATAGGGAAGAAGAAGAGGATAAGGAAACCTCCCTTGATGATCATCCTATGTTATAGGAGTTCGCAGATGTGTTTCCTTTAGAACTACCCGGTATGCCTCCCCATAGAGCAATTGATTTCCATATAGACCTCGTTCTAGGAGCTACACCCATGTCTAGAGCATCATACAAGATGTCTCCTAATGAGCTTAATGAGCTCAAGATTCAGCTCGAGGAGCTCCTTGAGAAGGGGCACATACGACCTAGTGTCTCTCCTTGGAGTGCACCAGTTATCTTTGTCAAAAACAAGGATGGGTATCTTAGGTTGTATATGGATTACTGATAGTTGAACAAATTAACCATTAAGAATCAATATCCACTGCCTAGGACTAATGACTTGTTTGATCAGTTACAGGGTACCCATTTTTTCTCCAAGATAGATCTTAAATCTGGGTACCATCAATTGAGAATTGTGGAGAGTGATATCCATAAGACAACTTTCTAAACTAGATACATACATTATGAATTCATAGTCGTACCATTTGGCCTTACGAATGCTCCAGCTGTATTCATGAGCCTCATGATTGGGGTATTCTGCACTTTCCTTGATAGATTTGTGGTTGTGTTCCTTGATGACATATTGATATATTTTTGTAATGAGAAGGAACATGAGGAGCACTTGAGGTAGATATTACAGTGTTTGAGGGATAATCAGTTGTATGGAAGCTTTTTGAAATGTGCCTTCTTCAGATTAGAGGTCAGATATTTAGGCCATGTTATATCAGGTGATGGGATCTTAGTGGACCCATCAAAGATTGATGCCATTATGAATTGGCCAGCACCTACTACTGTGACCGAGGTTAGGAGTTTCATTGGTCTCGCAGGTTATTACAGATGGTTTGTTGAGGGGTTCTCTAGAGTGGCTCATCCCATCACATCCCTTCAGCAAAAGGGAAAGAAATTTGAATGTAAAGAGAAGTGCGAGAGGGCCTTTTAGGAACTCAAGAAAGCACTTACCAGTGCACCTATTTTAGCAGTGCCAGAGCCATAAATAGATTTTGTGGTTTAAACAGATGCCTCCTTAGATGGTTTGGGGGCAGTACTTATGCAGGGTGGGTGAGCTATGGCATATGAGTCCAGGAAACTCAAGACTCGCGAGCTCAATTACCCTACCAATGACCTTGAGCTTGCGGTAGTGGTGCATTCATTAGTGAGGTGGCGACACTTCCTCTTAGGACATCGATTTGAGAATCATTCAAACCATCAAAGTTTGCAGTATATATTCACTCATCCAAACCTTAACGCTGGGCAGCGTAGGTGGATGCAGTTCTTATGTGAGTATGAGTTTGGTGTCCATTATATCAAGGGAAAGGAGAATGTATTCGCAGATGCTTTAAGTAGGAGGCGACATGAGTTATCATCCATGATCACTAACACAGATTTGAGAGATTGTGTACTGCATCATTTACATGAGGATGAGTTGTATGTGGAGGTTTGTCAGAAGGTATGATCTCAGAGACCCCTTGAAGGGAAGTTCTTAGAGTATTCCTTGGAGTCTGATTGGCTATTACGTCACAGAGGATGCATCTATGTACCTTCTTCCGAGGATTCGCGTAATACTATTATGATAGAGGCTCATAGAGCCCCTTATGCAGCGCATCCTGGAGTCAAGAAGATGCATGTTAATTTGAGACAACTATATCATTGGCCAGGCATGAGGTAGCACATTATAGAGTTAGTGGCTCGATGCCTTGAATGCTAGAGGGTTAAGGTAGAGCATGGTCATCCTAGAGGGCTCCTTCACCATCATGAGGTACCCAAGTGGAAGTGGGATGTTATATCCATGGATTTCATTATCGGTCTCCCTATGTCATCTCATCACCATGATGCCATCTTGGTAATAGTTGATAAGTTGACCAAGGATTCCCACTTCTCACCCGTCTGTACCACTTTTATAGCTCCAGCAGTAGCACAAGTTTTCTTAAGGGACATTGTCAGACTACATGGTATTCCTCATAAGATCATTTCTGACAGGGATCTCTTTTTACATCCTCTTTTTGGAGAGAATTATAGATAGCTCTAGGAAACAGGCTCAATTTTAGCACAACTTATCACCCAGAGACAGATGGTCAGCTAGAGAGAGTTAATCAGGTGCTTGAGGATATGCTCTGTATGTATGTTATGGACCATCAGGTTAAGTGGGAGGAGTACCTACATTTAGTAGAGTTTGCCTATAATAATGGGCATCATTCATCCTTGGGTATGCCACCCTATCAGGCCTTATACTGTAGACCTTGCAGGACAACTTTGAGTTGGGATAGGATTGAGGATAGGGTAACATTGGACCACAGTTAGTTCTAGAGATGGATCAATAGGTAGCCTTGATTAGACAACACCTTCAAGAGGTGCAAGATCGACAGAAGAAGTATGCCGATGCGAAGATGACATATCGGGTCTACATGGTTGGAGACAGGGTTTTCTTGAGAGTGCGACCTCATAAGAGTCCAATCCATTTTTAAAAAGGCTCTAAGCTCGCACCTCAATTTTTGGGACCATTTGAGATATTGGAGAGGATATGACCAGTTACCTACTATCTAGCTCTGCCACCTAGCCTGTCACACATCAATGATGTGTTTTATGTTTCTATTTTGAGAAAATATATTTATGATGAGTCTCATGTGATAGATTAGGATGCCTTACAGGTGGAATCAAATGGGTAGCTAGTATTGGAGCCTATCCACATTTTGGCACGCCGGACGCTGGGCCTTCGAGGTTGAGAGCTGGACCAGGTTAGAGTTCAGTGGGATTGCTATGATGAGGTTATAGCTTCATGGGAGGATGCAACACAAATGAGAGCACAATATCCCCATCTTTTTAATGAACTCAAGGAGGAAGTTCAAGCCTAAGGGGGAGGATGTGAGGCCTCACCTTGAACCCCATCGTAGCTTTCCATATTTATGCTTATGATAGACTTAGCACATGATACATTATATTTTGATGCACTATAGACTTTATGGATTTTATGCTTTATGTCATGGATTGATCACTTTGGATGTTGGATACATGATACTTTATGATGCACCTAATGGACTATATTATGTTTCTATTATGGACCTTTTAGTTCAATACATTTGATTTAGAAAAACATTATGATTATGTGATGTATTATTGATGATATGAGAATTATTAGAAATTGACATTTAATTGAGTTATCATGCAATATGAATCTTACTTTATGTTATATGCTTAAATGAAATTATTATTGCTTATGATCTTAGGTAATAAATTTAGTATGTAGATGTTTCCTTAAGGTTTTGAATATTCTTTATTTTCTTTATGAAGTATATTTGATCTCCTTGGACTACTGATATTTGAATTCAGTGTGTAGGTATGAGACCATGGTATTAAATCTTGGGAACCAAACATACGTATATGTGAACTTAGTTTAAGCCAAGGTTGCGTCTAATGAGAAACAAGACCTCGTTGTCTTGTAATTTAATTTGTAAACTTAAATGTTTGTTTGTTGGAACTTAGTTCATAAATGTATATTCATATTTAAATTCTTTATGTTTTATGCCCGAGTGGATATGACATGTGTCTAGCGATGTGTAAGTGTCTGTATGTGTCACTTGACACTTGTGTATGTACTTAATACCATGACATGTTCACTTGGGGATTGGTTGTCCATCGACCTAGGTTAGTATCAAGTAGATCCCCATGTATTTTCCTTGATTAGAGAGTTGGAGGTGTGGTCACTTCAATGGAATTTCGTGAGTATGATTTTAGTGGACTTTTGGGGGGTTAGAAAAGTGCCTAGGGGTGTGTTAGGGTCATTTTTAGGTAGCCCACTTGTTACACCTATGGGTAAGGGTCATTTTTAACCCTAGGATAATCTTTGGTTGACCAAGAAACCCTTCCAAAAGTTGGATTTTCAAGTTGGACGAAAATAAACTTTTGGAAGCATGATCTTGGATAGACCACTCTTCCATTTTGATGCAAAGACCTTACTCACCTTTTTGAGTTTTCCCTTTTTGGATCCATTTTTAGAAAATTTTTAAGAGGCTTAGGGAAGAGAGACCAATGAGAGGCTTTCCTTTTCCTCATGAGTTTTTAGTGGTATTTTTAGTGGTGACTCTCCATGTTGGAGAGTTTGAACACCCACTCTCTAACTTAGAGACTTGGCTAGAATTGGTGAAGCTTGGAAAAGAGGAATTAGGCTTTATGGGAGCTCTTCAAAAAAATTCTTTTCATAAGCTTGGAACTAGGTTGGTGGACATTTTGCATTTTTACTACTTGTTGCATTTTGTGTTACAATGAAAATGAAGGAAGCATGTCAGTGTGCTTAAGGAATGTAGAAATGCCTTTGTGTTTTAATGTTATTGTGTGAGTAATGTTCTTGTTGATGTTTTCTTTCATTATTGTTGTTTTGTTAATGGGATTTTCAAGGCCCACTCAACCTTGGGAGGGAAGAGTAGCCTTGGAGGTGAAGGATTTTGACAACCCTTTGGTGTAGAGTCTCTCCTCAAGGAGGAGAGGGAAAAATCATGGAGTATAGGCTCCATGAAGCCATCCTTTTTTGTTACTTTTCTTGGAGGTCATAAGGGTGTTGTTTTGACTTGTAGCCATGGGGGGACAGAAGGGTGTTTTGATAAATATGAGAATGTTATATGATGGTGTTTTTGTAAGTCTTATGAGTGCTTTGTTATTTCTTTTGGTTTTGGCCTTCTCCCTTTGAGTACTTGGTCCACTTCACCCCATTTTGGGGTCATTGAGAGACCCATTGTAAAAGCCTTGGTTGGGAGTCTTTGTGAGTGGTGCATGTTTTCATTTGTTGAGTTTGTATACTTGTAACCCACCTTTGTTTGGTTCCCCAAGCTCAGGGGTGGCCTCTTAAGAGGCCTAGGTTGGGAGGTGAGCATCCCATGGTCTCCTTGTGTTCTTCTTATTGTAGATTTTTCTCAATGGATAGAGCTCTTAAGAAATCCTAAAGTGGGCATGGAAGATGAGAGAAAATCCACATTTACTGATGCTATTGTAAAAGCCTTTGGGACATGAATTTGAAAGCTTGTAACCTATGTGTAATTGTTCCTCTTCTTGTATGAAAGTTGGTTATTCCTTTATATTACAAATTTAGAGTTGGTGTTTTTGAGTAGGTTTTAGTATTTGGATCCATATGTTTTCAAAAAAAAAATGATGTATTGTTGCTATGAATGTTTGAATAAAGAGTTAGTTATTATTTCTTTACCTTGTTTGAAAAGATCCATTTTCTTGTAAAAAAAAAGGATAAGGGAAATTTATTAAGATAGATACACATGTTTTTTTTATATATTTTGAATGGTCACTTTTATAACTTGATGCATGGCAAAAATTTAAGAAAAAAAAATAAAATTAATCATCTTTGGGGTTAATATAGTGTTCCTAAGATGATGTGATTTGGTGTAAAATATCACCACTTACTTTTAGACATCCATGCAAAACTTGTGTATTTTATTTTAAAATATATATATACACAAATATTCCACATTTGTCTATACTCATATCAATTTTAGATTTACACTTCTTTGTGATAGATTTCAAGCTGTTATCCTAAAAATCTAAAATACTTAGAAATCTATTATACATGTATATAAATAATTATGAAGTTTATTTTCTGCTAAAAATAAAATAAAATAGCAAGAGTATATTCTTATTCGATCATGTGGAAATATACATATATTATATAAAGTAGGTTAATTTTCTTTTATTTAAATAATGAACAAAATATATTCAAAAAAATTTAATATCCAGCAAACTGTATTTTTTTTATTTTATACAGCAATTTGTATATAATATATATATATATATATATATATATATATTAAAAAAAACATACAAAAAAAAATGCGGGCCGCAGTAGGGAGGCCACGACCCCCATCCACCCTTGTCCTTCCTTTAAGGAAGGTAGCGGGAGGGGAGGGTGTTGGCCCCCCGTGGTGCCCACGGCTTCACCCTACCATAGTCGTGGCCCCGCGGCCACGGACTGTGGTAGGAATGGTGGCTGCAGCTGCCACGAAGCAGCCCCCACTCCCCCTACAAAACCCTCGGCCGCCATTTTTTTAGGGCAAGCGCGCACAGCGCCGTCTCTCCACCCCCGTGTGTGCAAAAAATATAGAAAAATGCTACAGTGTGTTTAATCAAGATACATATAAAAAATCATAGTCAAACCCTGCAGCAGATGCATGGGGTTTAAATTTTAAAAAAAATAGAATTAACAAGATATATATATATATATATATATATATATATATATATATATATNTAAAAAGATATATATATATATATATATATATATATATATATATATATATATGTATTTATTTTTTGAAATGAAAGTATATACATATGTCTAAATGTATATATGTTTGTGAAGAGAGCAATCTTCATTCTTGGCCTCCAATGTTGTTCTTCAGACATGCAAATAGAGAGCACAAAAAAGGGGATTAGGGTTTCAAAGATTGTGGGGGAAGAGAAAGAGAAAAGGAGGAAGAGAGAGAAATGACTTTTGGAGGTGGAAAACTTGCCCGTAACCCTAATTTTGAATTAGGGTTAGGGATTTGAGCAAGTGAGTTTCCTTTAAAAAAAAAATTATGTATATGTCGAAAGAGGGTATTTGAATTTTCTTTTAATTTTGCTTTAGGTGGGAACCCTTTTTTTATACAATTTATCTTTTGTTTAAAAGAGCAAAACTTTGGTTTAACATAATAGTGATAATATGATGATTTATATTATAAAGATAAATGAAATAATTAGTAATGCTATTACCCTAATTAAAATAAAAACTATTTGGAATAGTTAGATTTTTTGATTAACCATTATTTAAGTATTAATCTCATAGAAGTTGTGAGATATATATTAAAGTGGGTATTTAATAAAATATTTTAAAATATGTAATTTAGAAATTTACTTTGCATATAAACTTTATGTTAAATGATTAATGGTAGAATAAATTTTATAGGGAAATTTTAATTAAGATAAATTTTATTAAAAAAAATCTAGATAATTATAGACAAGGATTGTTGGAAGCACCTAGCTTGATAATGTTATTTTTATGTGGCTAGTATAATGGTCATTATAAAAATAATGTTATGGTTCAACTTTTAATTAATATATATACATTACATAAGATAAAGATGGTTCATCGTAATTTAAATTAAATTATGTATTCTTTGGATTTGGATCTGGGAACATAGTTATTATATGATTGTGAAAGTTGTATATAAAAGATATTATTATAGATTATGAGCATGTAAATGTTAAAATTGTTGAAGTATTAAATCGGCCTTTAAAAGTAATTATAGGGAGTATTTTCTTTTTCACATCTTCAAACTCTATTAAAGAATGATTAAAATTAATTATGCCAACTTCTTGAGTGTTAGTTTTAGATCAATGATAAATTGTAATCGTTAATGTTTTCTTGTGACTTATGAGTAACTAACCTTGGTAATTTTTAATAAAGGAATCTTAGTCAATAATTTAGGTTTAATATATCTCCGAAGATCATTATTAAGTATTAATTTGAATGGTTTATATTCCCTCACCTAGTGAGCTTGTGCAAGCTAAACCTTTATTGTAATTACTGGGGTTGAGGGATGTTGTCCTATGAACATGATCCCCCCTTGACCCTACAAACATTATCATTTCATTGAAACCCATAACTCCTTTCAAGTAGTTGCAGAACTAACTTAACGTACTTGGTACAACCTTTTTACTGTATCCCTTAAGACTCTAGTTTCTTATTCAAAAAAAGTTGTTCCATTTTGGACACGAGATTTTTGAGCATTACAGTTGATCCCTAGGTAAGTCAATAATCTTATTCGCAATGAGGGTTCTCAATGCATTTTCAAGCAATTCACCCAAGATTGTGAACTTCCTTCTAGGAGATGGAGCAAAGAAGGGTTTAGGCTTATTAGCCTCTTGATTGTTCCCAAAGTTGTTGTTGTTATTCTTGAAGAGAACTTGGGTGCTTGATTTATATGATTAGCTTGATTGGATCCTCTCATGAGATTAAATGGAGTAGCCTTCAAGTTGTTTGCTTCCACAAATCCATCATCAACTACACCCTTGTTATTATTCTTCATCCAAAACCGGTTGTTGTTAGGAGGAACCTTATTATTATTGTTGTTGGAAGTATTATTTTTAGTATTCTTGTTATCCTTGTAGAGTTTGAGTTATCCACTTTTTACTAATACTTCCTCTATAGTAACTTAATTCTCAATTAAGTCTTGGAAAGAATGCGAGCATTGTAACCTCAACCGATAGTTCATTTTGTTATTCAAGCTATTGATGAAGATGTCCATCTTTTCCTTTTTGGGAACGCTTCAAGGGTATCTAGCAAATATCGCTCTCCATCTTTGTAGGAAAATCAAGAATCCTTCTCCCTCACATTGTTTGGTGTTGCATAAATTGATCATTGTGACTTCATGTTTATATTGTACGAGTAGTGTGTCACAAATTTGGAAGCCAATTCCTCAAAAGTGTGAATATCAGAGGGTAGTTTGGAAAACCACTCCATCGCCATTCCTCCAATGATTCTTGGAAATAATCTCATTAAATACATTGTATCATGCATGAACTCCAAGCTCAATGCACAAAATTCCCTTAAGTGATCTTGGGGATCAGATGCTCCTTCGTATTTATCATACTTAGGCAAAACAACACTACTAGGGAATGGAACCATAATTAAGGTTTTATCAAATGGAAATGGACACAATGCTTTTGTATACACTAAAAAATGGCTTCACTAATAAATTAATTAAATATTTATTATTTAATTAATATTGACTTGATGAATTAATTAAATATTTATTATTTAATTAATGTTTATTTCTTCTATTTATTAAGTAAATTATTTTAATTTATTTAATACATTTACTATAGTCTATTCTTCTTATCCTAAGTCTTCTAAATTAGTCTTATTAAAAGTGATTTAATTAAATACACAATCACTAAATATGACTAAGTCCCCTAGTCCACCTCATGAACCTAGTCACCTGACAC
>MU227409.1:2172618-2212225 GCA_018584345.1 Thuja plicata
TTGCATTACATTCACTCAAATCTCCACACTTTGGTGACATCTTGGCTAAGGAGCTTCATTGGAATTCTGAGAGCTCAAACATCAAGAAATCAAAGCTAGGAGAACAATGGAGACAAGCTGCAAAGAGCAGGTGAAGGTAAAGTTTGTTCTTTTACTTCATTTGATTATTTGTTTTCTTCATTGGGTTGCATTTAGATAGATTTACTGGCTTATTAATAGTAGTATTTCATTTATCATAGTTGACATCTATTTTGCATACAACTTTGATAGAGAAAGGTTTAGGAGCCCCCATTTGCTTCATGCTATCCAACTGCATTTGGAATAACTTAAATTGCTTGTTTACGATGTCAATAGGGTTGGTCTCATCTTATTTTTGTTTTAACTTGTCGACATCATAATTATGAGGGAGTTTAGTCCCCGCTTCTACTAGGTTTAGGAAGTAATTTTCCCTATCTATTTCCAATACTTTCTGCATGAGCTTCATGAAGAATGGGATTTGTACCACTTCGTTGACTTTTTCTTTGGTAGCCTCTTCGTCATTAGGGTCATTGTTACCTCCATTGTTATTGTCTACCCCTTGCTTGTTAGGGTTAATTCTTATTCCATTAGCCCCATTGTTATTAACCTCACCATTTCCATTATTGTTAGTGTTTTCCTTGTTGGTGAGGTTAATGAGGGTAGGATCCATATTTCCAAAAGGAAAAGCCATCCTGTTTGGTTCCACCTCTTTTGTTGGTTCGATCGTTTGTTGTGAAGAGGTAGAGGTATTGCTTGGAAAAGGAATCTCTTGCCTTAGATAGGTGTCATCTGATTTAAAGGTAGCCTTTATGTAATGAAATTGGGTGAAAGTCTGCATGGGCATAAATCAATAATTTTCTTGGCTTTTATCTCCTTTTGATCAATCCCTTAATGATTTTTTGAATTCTCCAAAGATGATGGATTCTAATCAATGTAATGTGATGAACAAGTAGAATGTCCAAATGGGTATCCAAATATAAAAGTTATTTTTTTCAACCCTTGGGAAATGCCCCTTGTTCCTCTGTCTTAGTCTGTATGCGTGACTTGAGTGTTGCTTACGCGCTTACTAGAAAGTAGTTACGCTCAACTTCAGGATATAGTACACGGCGTTTAACTGTTAACACGTGATACTTTAGATCTGTATGTGTCACTTGGAGAGTGACTATGTGCAACTTAAAACCTGGTATGCACAACTTGAGTTGTTTAAGTGCAACATAACTTATGACACACATAAAAATAATGTTTGTATGTGTAACTTTGCCAGGTAAAATGTATCTGTCACTATTTTTGATGAATTTTAAAAGTTTAAAGTTTTTGTGATCAAATTTCATGATGTTCTTGTTTGAGAATTTTAGAAACAACCACAACACACACAAAAAAATTGTTTCTATACCTTAAACAACACAAAGTTTATGTTCTTGGATGTTATAACGGGTCAAAACAAGTTCTTCCAAGCAATCTACCTAAAGTCAATTTTGGCTCTTAATCATGGCTTTACAAGGTAGGCTTACTACTTTAATAGGGTTTGTAAGTGTAAATCCATTCAAACAAATGCAAACCCTCTTATAACCTCATGACAAGGGCCTCTCACACACATAAAAATATGATTTTGTGCAATCCTGAAGGACTACTAAAGGAGGTGAGGATTCTTAACACTTATTTGTCACTCGATCCTTTTGAGGATGAATGCATTTGTATTATAGTGGGTTGGATGTTTATCATGGTTAAAGTGATTATCTCTCACTTGGGTCATTCCCTCTCACCGTCCTCATAGGGCTATTCTCAGGAGGCAAGCCCTCTAAAGCTCTAATATGTTCATCTTAAAGCAATAAATGAACTAAGTCAAGCAGGTTGGGGAATTTGATTCACTCAAAGAGGGAAGAGCACATCCTTACTACTTTTCTTAATTCAAAACACTTCAAACACAAATTGTTAATTTTGAACCCCTTGACAAGGAGGTTTTAAATTAAATGTTTGGTTCAATTACCATATTTCTTTCTATCACTCAATTCCAATACTTTTAGATTTTTTATCAACTTCAAAAAGTTGAGAGCATATACCTAATGTTTTTCTTGAGTGAACAATAATAGGCTTTTAATTAATAGATTTGGAAATGGAAATTTCCACAATTTAAGCAAGTGCAAGCTTGGTTAGAAAAGTACCTTTCCCAAGTAGCTAGCAAAGGCTAGGCACATTTTTGAGGATTTTTCTTGATTTTTCAACTCACCTAGTGGCAATCGCTCCCTCTCTGTCTCCTCCGACAAGTTAGTCAACAAAACCAACACTATGAGGGAAACCAAAAGAAATTAAAATAACAAAAATTCAAAGATCTTTCCTAAATTTTGCAAAATTGAGTAAAGATCCTATCAATTTTATTGTTAATTCAATGAAGGAAACTTAATTTTGTAAGCTTTGACAACTTTGACAAAATGATCATACAATCTCTTCTAGATTATTCAAAATGGACAAGTTGTGAAGTGTTTTTGCATGTTTGTTTAAGATTCTTACCTCTTTTCTCTCCTTGTAGATTCTGTTCCCTGGTTTCTGCACTTTTGGATTCTTGTTCATCTGCAAAATCAGAAAATACAGAGTGTTAATATTCTGATTTTAATAATCTACAACTTGAAAAATATAGAGAGTTGTACACATCATTTAACAGCTTATACGCGTAACTTTACTGTTGTATACGTGCAACTTTAAACTACTGCAAGCGTTATTTGACAAACTACTATGTGTGACTTAAGAATTACCAGGCGTAAGATAGCATGCAAAGGCGTATAAAGGTAATAGAAAATGTGAGACAGGAAGTATTGCACTCTGTAAAAGAATTAGTGCATGTGTGGTTTCATTGCTGGTGTGCGTGACTTTGCAGTCAAAAGCGTGATTTCACTGTCTTTACGCAGTGAAAGAACTGTTGTAGGTGTGACTTTAGTGATTGTACGTGTGAAGATTTATCTAGTAAGTGTCGCTTTGCCTGCAACCTGCAAAATTGTCAAGAAAACATACAAAACATGCAAAAATAGAGGAAAAACAAAGATTAGAGGCCTAAAGCTCCACGGTGGGTGTCATTTGTGTATATATAAACTATACCTTCATGAAATTAAGGTGTAATATATCAATTTTATGGAAAAAAAAGTACAATTTAATCTAAATAATTGACAAAATAACATTTAACATTCCATGACTCTCTAACTAAGCATGCTAATGAAGCTCTCAGCCTTAATCTTCACTAGTGACAGTCCTAGAACAAGAATTGATGTAAGATGATGCCTAATCTAGCTTACAACTCTTAAATTGCAATGCAATTTCATTCAATGATGCTCAAATTATACTCAGTTATGCTCAATTATGTTCTCAAATGCTATACTCTTGATAAAATTCTTTATAGTGTAGATGCAATTGCTAATGAATGTCTAGGATCTTTAATGCTCTCAAAATGCTTGGTATTTATAGGATTTCTTAAGGGTAGGGGGTAGAATTAAGTTGATCATGATCAAAACTTGGTTGAGTTGAAGGCTTTCAAATGGTTTCAAATGGGGAGACCATTTAAATGGTGGTCTCAAAGGTTGGGACAAAGAGACAAATTGAGTGGTGAGGATTTTAAAGATTAAAATGAGTGATCAAGATTGCAAAGTTTGGAGTGATCCATGTGCTTTCAATCCTTGATTCTCATTGGTTATTCAAATTATTGTCCCCTTTATTGAAGGAAATTATGATTTAATTAATTCAATTAATTAATTAAATTATCCATGTAAGGAATAGGTTGATTTTGATTTTTGATTTAAACTATACAATTAATTTATTAAATAAATTATATAGCTTTGATTTATCCCTTTTAGGCTTATATTTAATTAATTGATCATTTAATTTGATGTGATTTAATCCCTTTTGATTGAATTAGTCCATTTGATTTCATAAAATTGCCTTTTGGTTGATTGAAATACACCTGACCAAATTTAGGTGTCTACAGTAGCCTGATGTCAATTTTGTGCCTATGGTTTTGAGATACAAGGTCTTTCACTCTAGCAGGGAGAACTAAATCTCAAGCACTATCATTTATATTGCTTATTGAATGGTGAGGGAAGATGCAGAGTATGATATATGCAAAGTGTTCAGAGGCCAGTTACTAGAGAGCTTGGTGAAGATCAAGAAGGATAAGAAGCAAACATTTAAGTATGGATCCTTGTTAGTATGTGTTTTCTTCTATTTCTTGAATTTCTTTCTATGCATTGGTAATATTGAGTGGAAGAGGGACAATTTGTTGGAAATGTGATGAATTTTGGGTGTATTCATAGTGATTTACTTGTTTTCTTGTCATTGATGGCAACTAAGTCAGAATAATCAAGTAATATAACAGGTGAAGTAAAGACACAATCAGTAAGAAGGATTTATGATCGGTAATGCAGGAAATTGGCTAAGTCCAGAAGTTTGGTAGAAAGTGAGAACAACACTTTTTTGGCAATCTTGGTAGAAGTAGAATCATGAGGAGCGGTCATAGGTACAACATCAACTTATTTAGATTTCAGTGTGGTTCCAACCATAACTCATTTGGTTGATTGGTAAGAGAGTTTTTGATGTCACGGTTATTGAGACAAGTAAGAACACTTGTGTTCTTGAGAAACATTTGGTAGATCCCAGATCGGTGAGCAGTATAGTAAGTGTGATGATATTTGGTGATATGATGACATGGAATAGAGTTTATGAAAGTGATGAGTTGGCATTTATGCGATCGATTCAATTGTATGAGGTGGATTTATGGCGATGCATTGGAGAAGTTAAAACGTGTTTGACTACCTTGAAGACATAAATTGTAGACCTTATTTTTGTGCAGACGTGGTCATGATAAAACATGTTTTATATCAAGATTTTCATTTTAGCACATGGTGCTTACGCGAGAAAGTGTTTGAATTTCATTTTTGGAGTGTTTTAATGTTGGAGAAAATTTTGTATATAAAGGGAACTACTCATATTGAAATGGTTGTTGGTTGTTATTTTTGTTAGTTGTGCGATGAGGGTTTTGTGAGTTCAATTAGTGTTATTTAAGGTTTCGATCAGAGATCTGATAGAGAGAAATGAGCAGTTACAAAGTGCAGAGAACATATTGGATCTGACAAGCAAACTGTGCTATGTCCAGATCATTCCTCTTGGTGTTCCCTAATAGTTGCAGCAAGCAAAATCCCTTAACCGGGTGATCCCTAACAAGTTCTTATGTAAATCCTTTAACATGGTAACTTCTTAATTGGAGTTTTGAAATCCTCTTGTGAGGTAGATAATAACTGATCTCTTTGTACTCCTAACAGGGAGAACCCTCAGAAAGGGTATTTATATCTCCTAACAGGGAAAACTCATTTACTACAGTAGTGGGCTTGCGGGTGTCATCCCCATTGTGGTTTTATCCCTCTAACCAAGGGTTTCCATGACAAAAATATATGTTTCATGTGTAATGAGTTTGTGGATGCTTGATATTGTTGTCTTCTATTTTCTTACATCGATTATTTTCTTACATCAGTTATATGCTTTGTGGTTCAAAAATTAATATTGATGGTATTCAGATTGGTGGTTGAATTTGTTCATTACCTATTTGTACTGATCCACCTTCCCTCTCAGTACCTAAGAATTCTAACACAAGCCTCTTTCTATACAAATTAAATAATTTATAACATGCTTGATAATCAAACTATTAGGACTACTGTATGGGGTTATTTTAAAAGTTTTCAAGAATCAATGCATTTGAGATACATGGAAATTATTGAGAAATACAAGTACAATATATGTTTCATGGCTTAAAATGATGATTGTTTGATGGAAGCAATAGAATCTAGTACCTCATGGTTAATGCCTATGGGTTACGAGGTAGATTCTTATCTTCTTGAAGTATGTTCATATTACATTTTGAAGAATCCTATGAATCCAAATGAGAAAAGGTTTAGGATTTACAAATAAAAGAGCCCTGAAGTACATCTAGTGGTTAAAAAATCTACAAGGGATAGGATAGTCAGAAAAGAAGTTGAGAAAATGGGGGAAATAATGGGTTTAACAAAAGAAAAGATGGATGTGGATAAGAAAAAGTTTGAAGAAGAAGAGAGAAAGAAGGTAGAAGAAGAGAATCCTATTGATGTTGATGCACCTCTTGCTTACATATCTTTTGCAACATCATTTATAGGTAGACAAATAAGGAGTTTGGGTTTGATAGAGAAGAAGCCTATTATTATTGTAAAGAAGACACCTAATATCCCTACCCTGAATGATACATCATGTAGGCCAATGAAATCAGAATCTTCTGGTAAGAGAGTCAAGGCAGAGAGAAAAAGAGTGTACAAAAGTGCTAAGGAAGAAATATGAAGAAACTAATTTGGATGATATAATTAAGGAGTTAAGAGTAAAAGGATCTACAACATCTAAAGTTACTAGGGCACAACAATTTAAAGAAGAACCTACAAGCAAAAAGCCCAAAATTGATATAGGTAAGCAAATATTTACTATTGATGATGTAATTAAAAAGATAACAATGCATGGAACTTTGGTTTAGTTGAAAAGACACTATAATATATTGATGAACAAGAGAAGAAGAAACTTGAGGATGTTTTTTTTACTTACTTGAACATCTTTTAATAGAGCTATGATTGAAATTAAAGGTGAAATTCCTATAGATTTGTATGATATTTTCATAGTCAAAAGATTAACGGAACCTGAGGAATATAATAGGATAAGAATGAGAATACTGGGGAATCTTTGCTCAAAATTTTCTATTGATGAAGCTGATAGAATTCTTGAATTGGCAAAGAAGTAATTTAGGAGAAAAATCAGGATAAAAAAAACTCTTGATTGGGAATACTGATGAGATCATGGAGGATAATGAGAAGGTTCTTACAAATATCTTATTAGCTAATAAATTTAATGTTGTGAAGGATAGTGTTTAATTCACACATGATATCTTTGTCTAGGAACCTTTAGACACCTTGGATACTTCTTTTGAAGTTACTAATGATAAACCTGATGTGTATATCTCTGGTGTACAACTGATATTTTCAATTCAGTGAAAGACTGATGATGTGAGATAGATCAATGATATTCCAATGACCCTTATAGGTGAAGAATATGTTGTAGGTGAGGAGAATAATGATGTAGAGAAAGTGAGCGATGAGAAAACTAAGGAAGAGGACATAATTGAAGATCAAAAGATTTCTGAGGAAAGGATGTGAAAATAGAGGCAAGAGACAATGTGAAGGGAGAGAAAGAATTTATTGAATAGGATAGTTCTGATGTAGATGATATGAAAATTATTCAAGGTCCTATTCAATTGGAAACATTGAGCCCTATGTAGATTATAAGGCTTGCTTCGATGGCTCAGGCCAAAGCTAGAAAAAAAATTTTGAAGACTCACATGAAGTACAATGAACTTTTAGTGCTTGCATCAAATGTGTTGGGAAAATCATGATGACCTATGTTTGAGATCAAAATTATTCCTTATGAGGTTAGCATGAAGAATTTTTGAATTTTGTAAGTTCTCATTTTCACTCTTTGGAAAACTCAGCTTTGGTTACGATGCAAAATGAGTTTGAAAAAAGAAGATATGATCAGTTGATTTATTCAATTGCACAAGATAGGATATCTTTGGGAGTTGGTATTCAGTTATTAAATGATGCTCTGACTGAAGGTGGACACATCTTTAGAGAATGTACTACTTACCCTAAGTGTATTTCTACTGGACGTTTCTAAGATGTTGTTCATATTGTGCGTATATATGCTAGCATTTTTTTTTCATTTATGTCAACATACTTTTGCTATTGAAGACAATGTTCCTAATATGTTCATAGAAGTTGAAGTGATTGGTACAGATACTAAATAGAATATCTATAGTTGTGATCATACAATTGTGTTCTTAGATGTTTTTAGTCTATGTATGTCAGTTCACAAATGTTAGAGTGATGATTTGAGAGAGCTATAATTGATTTATCAGATACCGGTACTTTGGATATTCAGGAAGTGATAGAGTTTCAATTTTTGGATCGATGTTGAAGAGTTGTTGGTTTCTAACCTAGTAGTGAGTTTTGGATGTGCATATGTGTCCTCAAATCGAGTGGTTCATCATTTGGATACTGACAAGCTATATTTCTTGAGTAACAAAGGTTGTAGATACTATTGTTGATGAACAATGTAGAGATGGATTTATATCTTGAGTTCGTGGTGATGATAAGGTTGTTGAGGTACTTCATGTTTCTTGTTGATTTTTCTTGGTTATGATCATGTTGTTGGCTCGCATTGATCGAAGTGATCGGGTTGCATGATTTTCATGTAACATGTTGGTGTTCTTCATTTGGTCTTAGCCGACCTGATGATGTAACATGCTATGAAGGTTTACAGCATAATTGGTGGATCTATGCATGTTCGAGGTTGTTGATATGGATCATTGTAATGTCTTGGCTGACATTCAATGGATCAAATTGATGATTGAATTGTAATTTATTAATTATTTGCAATTAGGTCCTTGGATGACCTAGTTGAGATGAATTATATTTATAGATGTAATCATTTGAAGTTGCGAAGAGAGATAGATGTGTAGACAGATGGAATAGATGATTTACATGATCTTGTATGAAGAGGTATGAGTGGAATTTGAAATAAGTCAGAGATTTTTTAGAGAGAATTGTTTTGGCATAATAGATGTTATTAGTTAGTTCATGGGTTTGGACTATAAGTCCTCCTTGATCTGTTATTAGATTGTTTTTGTAAGGAAGGGAGCATTCTTGTTATTGTGTTTGAGCAGTGAGCTCTAGGGATTATGCCTAAATGCAAGTGCATTCCCCTTTTGTAATTTACTACTAACAAGGTAAATTATTATCACTGAGTGCATTCATCTTGTGGGTTCCATCCCCACCGTGATTTTTTCCCTTAACCGGAGTTCCATGTCAAAAATCTTGGTGTTATGTGTTGCTTACTGTGTTGAGATCTTGCTTTCATGTTTATCATTCGGATTTATATTTTAAGGTTTTTAAGTTGGTGAAAGTTTATGATATTGTGACACAATTGATTCACCCCTCTCCCCCTCTCAGTTGTGTGTGTGCTTCTTTAGGTCTAACAATTGGTATAGGAGCTAGTGTCCTCTTTAAGAAGCTTGACAACTTGAGGAGATCTGGGATGTCAACCTTTAAGAAGGATAGTCTAAGATTTGAAAGAACAAACTACACTATATGGAAGGACCAGATGATTACACTCTAGAGATGTCTTAGCAAAGAACATTGGGCTATTACAAAGAAAATTACATGCCTCCTACTAATCTTTCCGAAGGAGAAGAAATAATTTGAGATTAATACCAGAGCGTATGAAGCCTTGAACAGTGCCTTATCCAATGTTGAATATACAAATGTTCTAGGATTAGAGACTACACATAAAGTATGGGAAAAGTTAGAAACATTATATGAAGGAGACAATTTTGTGAAGCAAGTGAGGCTACAAAGTCTGTGAGGAAGATATGAAATATCGAGGATGAGTGAAGATGAGAACAATATTGTATATATGAATAAGATCGTCAACCTTGTTTGTGGAATCAGATGTACTGGTGGAACATTGGATGAAGATGAGATTATTTCTAAAATTCTAAGATCCTTGCCTCTTTCTTACAATCATAAAGTTGCTGTTATTGAAGAAATCAAAATAGTGTCTATTGTGTCTATCTCCAAAACTAACAGTTCCACCATCATATTTTTCAAGTTTTATAAACTTACTTTTGTCACCAATCATGTGATGTGAACAACCACTATTAATCAACCATTCATCTTTATGTTTTCTAACATATAAGGCAGTAAGCTCATCTTGGAAAAATGTAAGAGATATCAAATCTAAGTTCATCTTCCTCTGCCAAGAACAAGTAGTCCTCATCTTCTAATTCATCATCTAATATATTAGGATTCTCCTTAACATAATAATATTTCTTGTTAAATCTCTTAAACTTTGTTTATTCCCCTTTCTGCACATCTAGTAGCAATATGATCAATCTTTCCACATCTAAAGCATTTAATGGGTAACATACCTTTTTATTTACCAATACCTTTCTTGAGTTTTATAGTAAAGTTTGCTTCCAATTCATCTGAACTTTCATCATCTATATCATCTTCTATCTTCGTGGCTTTAAAAATTGTATCATATTTCTCCTTATCTTTCCTAAACTTCCTCATGTCAAATGTATTCAAGGTGCCAAAGAGTTACTCTTGGTTAAACTTCTTCGGATCATACACTTCTTCAATAACATAGATCTTATCACTATAACACTCTGGTAAATTCATGAGAATCTTCTCCATAATGTCAACATCTATCATGGTACCTCCTTGATTTATGACCTCATTTACTACATTGTCAATCTTTTAAAAATAACTTGTTATATCTTCATTTTCATCCATCTTCAAATTTCCATATCCACCCTTAGCAGCCAACTTCTTTGATAACTTAACTCTATTATTTCCTTCATAGATCTCTTTCAGATTTTCCCAAACTTCATAAGCAATTTTCAATGAAATAATTTTTACAAACTTAGTTTTTGATAAAGCACTAAGAATAACATACATTGCCTTTTCATTTTCTTCGCAGGCTAAAACCTCAACATGAATAGAAGGTCCACTCACACTTGCTAGTGCAACATACTTATTCTCCACAACTTTTCAAGTATTAAAACTCGTGGAAATTATGTAACTCCTCATTTTTTCTTTCCTGGTACTGTAGTAAGATCCATAAAACATAGAGATGTTCAATTTGTGAGCCATCAGATCTACCTTAAGTGGTTAAGCACTATATCGAGGAACCAAAGCTCTGATACCAATTGTTGAACATGCCAAATAATAAAGAGGGGGGGGGGGGTAAATCAGTTATTCAAAATTTTTTCCCTTAATCTAACTTCAACCGGTAACACTGAATAAGCATTCAAATAATTAAAATAGATGTAAACATGAAAAACATAGAATAACACAATGGACAATGAACACCATATTTTTACATGGAAACCCAAGGTAGTAAAAACCATGAAGAACTATTCTCAAGTATAAAACACTGGTAAAGGTGATTTATACAAAGGGCTCACTTTCAGGATGCTCACTACAAGAATGGCTCACTGCCCTAGCTATCACAACCAACAGAAAAAATGGCTAATTGCTAATACAAGAGGCTCACTACCTACAAAAATTGACTAACTACCAAAAGAGTACTGGTAACAACAAATCCACCACTGAAATAACAAACACCATTCTCTGCCTTTGATAATACACACTTGCACATAGAATAATATCTTCTGAGTTATATTCCTTCTTCGCACGCTCACATGCATGCATACTATCATCGAACAAGATCATCTTCTACATGTAACGATTCATGTCATCACAGAACATCCAAGTTGACCTAACATAATTTGAAATAGGTCACACCAATTCATTATCGTAGTGGTAAGGACTGAAGCGTGGACTACATAAAAACTCCTTGCTCAAATCAACATGCTACACATTCTCCATGACATTCAAAGTTGATGAATAGGTAATTACACATTACAATACAAATGGTCACTCCAAAACATATCAACCAATATCTAGATTGGTCTGGACCCAAAATATTAAATCTCAACATATAACAATATGAATGGGACCAAGACAAACACGAAAAAATATAGACCATCACAACACACCATCTGGTGCACATTAAATAGGATCAATAAACAAAAATCATCATCAACCTGAAATACTAGAATATCACAAAATGAACCTCATCAACTAGGTAAGATATGTTTGTTAGAATTATTTATCGTTGCACCAAAAGCTTGAACTATCAATGCCCGATATGAACACCAGATTTAACCTGATCCATGGGAGGCGGTTAATCCATGTCACGAATCTCCAAGGAGGTGATGACCACCAAGTCAAAAATCTCCCCCTCAACACCGACTGAGCCTTCAACACCCATTGAAGGGAGACTTGAACCCGTGACCCAAGACACTGATACCAATTATTGGAATCATTTGGTCACTGCACCAAAAGCTCAAACTATCAATGACAAATGCCATATTTAACCCAATCCATGGGAGGCAGTTAAGCCATGTCATGAATCTCCAAGGAGGTGCTAACCATGAAGTCAATAATATTGACATGAGTGACAACCATTAATGATGACAACAATCACATTTGCAAAAAGAACCTCTCTACTCTTGAATTATACCTGCAATAGAGTCTCCTTCAACTATACCAAGTTTTGACATTAACTTTTGGGAAATCAATTAAATTTATTTGGAATTTTCAATTTTTAAGTTGATGCTACCTGAAATGAGCTTTTCAATGATTATGATTTTAATATGAATTAATTTTGTTATGACTTTGTATTTTTAGTTTTACTAAACATAGGGTTTTCACCATATATCAACTTCTCTATTCTATTCTTATGAAAAAATAGTAAACTAAGTTAATTTTTTTTGAAAAATATCTAGGCACTAGGTATTGATGTCCTCTTTCCAAAAAAAAAATAAAATTGAATTTAAATACATACGGATCAAGTTGTGATACTTATGTTAGGAATAACAGTCCACAAGACAACTGAGAGGGGGGGGGTGAATCAGTTGTAATCTAGATTATTAAACTTTATACTTTATAAACCAAATCTACAAATGTAAATGATAACATAGTAAATGCCAACAGCATAACACAATGTTTATTGTCGAGGAAACCCTATTAAAGGTAAAACCCTGGTGAGAATTAACACCCACAAATAATGTACTGAGAGTATAGTATCCTTGTTAAAAGATATTAGCCCTGTTAGGAGCTTATTACAACATTATAGTGCACAGTCCCTGTTAGGAGACAGAAACTGTTAGGAGTCAAATAAAATAGTAGGATCACTGCAAAGGCACACTGCCCAAAGAAGGTTAAAGCCACCCTCAAGTATTTACAATTCGAATCAAGTGTATAAAGAAAATACACATTCCAGCAAACTGTCTGATAGCAACTATCTTTGCTTGGTCAGTTCCAATGAATTATCAACTCTACTTGCATCCAGCAATCAACAAGCTTTGTAGCTTCTGTACATCTCTTCCTTTATATTTCTCTTTCACACTTCTCCACAAGAAATTATCATTCATATATACCCTCTTACAATAATTCATTAGGTCGGCCAGTTAAGCTTTCCTAATACATAATTAACTAGGTCGGCCAATTAAGGTTTTCCATCAAAAATAATAATTACATAGCCTCTTCCTAAGATACACACGACATCTATAACAAGTATACAACATTTAAAATCCATCACATATGCTTCCAAATCCTCAATTCATGCTCACAATTAATTTCACACGCTACATGTCTGAAGTCGGCCAGGAAATAGGTCTTCTCCATAATACACACCACAACTGACGTCATTAGTATCCAATCAACAATCAAACTCAACCCATTACTCTACCATATGTCAGCTATCCATCAGTAAGCTCACAAGTTCTAAAATATCTTCTCCAAAAAGATATACCTGAAACACAGAGACCTGCTTTGTCCAGAATCACAGTTACAGTTCATAAAACTAGTCTTCACCAAATCAACTGTAACATCCAAAGTATGTAACATAGAGCCAAGTGACCTTAGGAATAAGTTTAGCACACATCCTTCTGCATAAAACCAACTTTGATCATTCTGAATCATCTGTATAGTGTCTGTACACTCCTTCCAGTTAAGTAGTCAGTCTGTCTTCTCCATAGAAATATATGTTGACATCAGTGACAAAACATGAATATCAACAACATGATCACTAACCAAAACTGATATCATCCAAAAAATATCCCCCTTTGGCATTGATGGAAACATATGGGAAAATCCATATGCATCAACCCAAAATTACTCTCTCTCAATACAATCTTCTCAATATCCTCAACACAAATCTCCCCAAAATAGTAGGGATTTTCACATAGATTCCTTCCCCCTTTGGCAGTAATGGAAAAGGGTGCCATAATTCACCTATATTCTTCTATAAGATGTATCTTTTTCAAATCTTCATGTCCAGTCAACTAGGTGCAAGATCACCCAAATGTACTCCATAGTATTCTTCTACGATCACTCCCCCCAAGGAGTAGATCCATACATCAAGTCCAGAGAATGATATAACTCTAAGATCAACTGGACTGATGCACATCTGCATCATTTAGTTTTCACTGGGAGGGGCCATCACCCCAAGCATGCCTCTGAGATATTCAAAAGCATCTTTTGGCAAAGGTTTAGTAAATATATCTGCTATTTGCTCCTTTGTGCTAATATACTCCAGTTTAATCTCTCTATCTGCTACCTTCTCCCTCAAGAAATGATACTTGATGGAAATATGTTTAGTCTTTGAATGCGTTACAAGATTCTTTGACATATTCACTATACTGGTGTTATCACAATGGATAATCATTGGCTCTTTGAAAATTATTCCAATGTCCTTCAGCATTTGTTTCATCCAAACAACTTGTGTACAGTTTATTGCAGCAACAACATACTCTGACTCAACAGTAGATTGAATAATACGGTTCTGCTTCTTGCTCAACCAAGAAACCAACCTTTTTCCAAGGAAAAATGCACCATGACTTTTACTCTTCCTGTCATCCACATTACCTGCCCAATCAACATCAGTAAAATCCTGCAATATAAAATCATCAGATTTTTCATACCATAATCCATATTCTATTGTTCCTTTCAAATATTTGAAAATTCTTTTCACAACAACAAAATGTGTCTCTTTAGGATCTTCCTGATATCTAGCCACAATTCCAACTACATTGGTAATATCTGGTCTAGTGTGTGTTAGATATTGTAGACCACCAATCATTGATCTATACTTAGTCTTCCCAACACTTTGAGTCTCATCACTTTTAGTCAGTTTGTTCCCTATCACCATGGGTGTACCAACAGGTTTACAATATTCCATTCTAAATTTCTTCAACATTTCCTTAAGATACTTGGTCTGAGATATAAATATGCCATTCTTACTCTAATTAATTTGTAAACCAAGAATTTTTTTTATCTCACCAATCGTTGACATTTCAAACTCATTCTCTCTTTAGCAAATTTCTTGCGCATTTTATCATTGCCTCCAAAAATGATATCATCAACAAAAACTTCTATAATTAAGATTCCATCTTCATCGTTTCTTAAATACAAATTACTGTTTGCATTACCTTTTCTAAAACCAAGATGAAGTAAATGTTTATCTAGTCTTGCATACCATGCCCTTGGTGCTTGTTTCAGTCCATACAGTGCCTTCTTCAGTCTGCAAACCATGTTTTCATCATCTATCAAAAGAAAACCATCAGGTTTCTCGATGTACACTTCTTCTTCTAGATCACCATTCAAGAATGCTGACTTCACATCCATTTGATACACTTTGAAGTCTTTATGTGCAGGATAAGCAAGGAATAGTCTCGCAGTTTCAAATCTAGCAACATGTGCAAATGTTTCTTCATAGTCTATGCCTTCTTTTTGTGAGTAGCCTTTACATACCAGTCTAGCCTTGTTTCTTACCACTGTGCCTTCCTCATCCATCTTGTTTCTGAAAACCCACTTAGTGCCAATCACATTTTTGTTCTTAGGCCTTGAAACCCAAGTGTTGTTTTTCTTTATCTGTTCTAGTTCTTCTTCCATGGCTTTAGTTCAAGATTCATCTCTACATGCTTCATCAGTAGTATTTGGTTCAACTTGAGAAATCAAACAGGTCTCATCTTTAACTCTAGATCTAGTCATCATGCCTTTGCTTGCATCACCAATAATTTGATCTTCAGGATGGTTTTTCTTGACATACCTTGGTGTCTTCAATGTTTTAGTAGCTTTGGCCTGTTCTTCTTCTTCAATCTCATTCTCAATCATCAAGGGTCCTTCAGGTTCAACAACAACTTCTCTTGTTTCTGTTATCTGACCACAATCATATATTCTTTCCTGAATTTTAACTTTTTCATATATCCTCACTGTATTGTCTTAAAATGGAAGCACTTCCATGTTAAGAGTGTTTAGCCCTCTTTAGGGGATGTTTTGGACCTCCATCATACTGTCCCCTTGGTTCTGCATCATCCTCTACTTATGTGCCTGTTTAGGACTCTGATTGGGCCTCTCCGGGCACCTCCTACCCCACCTGGCATATTTTCCAGGGGTTGTGACCCCTTGGGTCAAGGTCAACCTCAAGGTCAACCTCGACCTTGACCTAGGTTAGGGTTGACCTCGACCCTAACCTTGGTTAGGGTTAACCTCGACCCTGACCTAGGTTCCCCTTTCAAAACTGGAAGCTTGTCGGCTGCAGGGGGTCATCCAAAATTCAGTTTTCCCACTTCCGGGTTGGCTGTTTCAGGTTCTGAAGCGTTGATTCCTAAATTATATTTAATATAGGCCCTCTCCTAGGGGTAAAGAATTTAATGGAAATTTAATTCTCCTATGTAGGCCTCCTTGGAAGATTATGCCCTAATTTCATATAAAAGGAAGTTTTCTCCTCCCATTTTCTCTAACCACGATCAAGCAAACTAAGCCTTCTAATCAAGCATTCTCAAGAGAAATACAAGCAAGCTAAGGTTCAAGTTTTCATTCCAAGCATTCAAGTTCTCCATTGAAGATCAAGGATTCAAGCTTTCAAGCCTTTGAATGGATTAGGTGCAAACACTCAAGATTCATCATTCAAACCCTAGATCTAGCCATTATGTTGGTGTGATCTTTCTTCAAGATCCTTGGTGCATTTTCAAGACTCTTTCATTTTCTATTCAAGGTGGATTTCAAGCATACAATCATGGAGGTTTATGGTTCCTAAAGTTCATGCTTTCATACTTGCATATTTGCTTACATTTGAATTACAATTGCATATCCATTGAATATCATAGCTTCATTGTTAGATTCAATTCTACTACTTGCTAGCATTCTTATTTCAATTAGTGATTTCAAGGTTAATTCATAAATTGGGGTTTGACTAAGGCAAACCCCTCCCCCACAGTAAAAAAACCTCTTTATCTTGTAGGTACAGGTTCAGAACTGTAGATCTGAGACCAGATCTGGATACCCTTTTCAGTTTTCTTTCGGACGACACGAACAGAATTTCTGTCAGACCTATGTAGGTTGACATTATTGGGTTAGGGTCAACATTTGTGGGTCAAGGTCAACCTTTTTCATAAGATGACATTGAAACGGAAAAAGATTTATGGGTTTTGTTCGTCTCTGCATTCCGGTTCGGGATCAACTGTCAGTTTTTCCAGAAACAGACTACAGACCTCAGAAAACAACATTCTTTGATCTGCAATATTTCAAGGTTAGTGCATTCCTCTTATTTTCTTCAATTACTGTTATATCATATCTATACATATAAATAACAGAATTTAAGGTATCTCTCTTATTCTCCTTTCTGAATAGTTGATTCATTTGCGCATTAACCCTTCTTTTGGGTTGATCAAATTGGATCTTCCATTTGTGCATTTGGGAATAAAAGAGGAACATCTTATCTTCTCCCTAATAACAATTGCAATTACACAATTAATTAAATTCAAGTAAGTGTAAAATAGGGTTAAGGATTTCAATACATTCTAATCTAATCAAACAACAATTAACAATCAAACCTTTACCAAACCCCCCTTACCCCCTATTTCACATCTTTTTCCACATTACATTTTGGTGAACCCGCGATAGACAACTCTTTCTTTTTGGTCTTAGATTTACATCTTAGATTATAGCTTGCATTTAGAAATTCAAAAACCACTTCTTGCATTTTCATCATGAACTTGTTTTGGTGTATGGCTATCGTTCTCATTATTCTTCTTTTAGCATCTCTTTATAGTGCCTATGATGTCTATGAGAGTGTTATCCATTTTATAATGTTTGTTAATCTTCATGTTTCACTTGCTTGTGCTATTTTAAGATTGACCAACACTATTCTCCCTACTTTCAAAACTTTAATTAAAGATTTGTGTAGTGGACTTATTGATCTTTTAGATTATGTGAAGAATTTGGTAGATGATACTCAATTACCTAATCTTCCTAATCCTAATCTTAACCTTCCTAATCCAATCATCTCTAACAATCCCACTCCTATTCTTCCATCTTCCATCCCTAGTTCTTCTCATACTTTTGTTAAGGCTCAAACTATGGTACAAGATGAGGATGTGCAAGAATTTCTAGATTTACCTTCTCCTTCTTATCCTGTACATGGTGATAATAAAGGGAAATCCAAAGAAACTCCTCCTAAAACCATTATTCCACCTTAAACAACATTCTCTCATGAGCATCATAATCAATCATCTCCCATAGATGCGATGCAATATAGGTATACTAGTGGATACACTATGGTAGATAAACAAGGTTATACGGGTTTGGGGCTTGGTGTTAATGAACATGGCATTAAAAACCTGATCAAGATATCTCCTAAACATGATATGCATGGTATAGGTTATTCATCTTCTCAATTTCATGTGGCTGATATTAACTATCATCCTCCTCTTCATATTCTTCTTCCAACACCTACCTTAGATCATCCTAATACTCCTCAAGATGTGGCTAAGAAAGTGTATGTGCAGTTAATGAATTCCAAGAAAGAGAAATTTAAACCTGTTCTGAAAAATGCTTTACATAAGTACAAATGTCTTTTCCACAATAGTAATAAACATTTACTTGTTGATTGTGTGCATTTCAAGCTATATGTCAGAGAAAGAGATTCTCTTGAAATTATATCCTATTCCAGAGCCATATTACAATTTCTTCATAATTTTGATATAGGGTATTCCCCTCGTTCTTCTACAAGTTAGATTGCATTTATCCTCTTGCCTATTCACTGGGGGCCAAGAGGTATTCTATTCCAGTCTTATAGGATCCATTATCCTCTTAGCATGAATGTTGTTTTGAGTATAATTGGTTATTCTTTCTATATTCTATCCCTATAAATCATTCGTGATATCTTTTCTAAAAACATTTGTTTTGTAAGGATATCTCTTTGCTATGAAATCTCTTGATATAAATTGATATATCCCTTGCCTTCACACCTGGGGGGCAAGGTATGTTCTTTCTTCCTCTATCTAAGGAGCTACTTTCCTTAGCTTAGTGGCGTGTGTTTATCTTACAACATTATTTCTTCATAAAGATTGGTGTTTTGACTATTGATACCCTCTTATATGAGAAGTGATTGTCTTGGGACATCACCTCTTCTTTATTTTGTAAACTATGTTTCTGATAAACTCTTGCTCTTGCTTTGGGTTAGAGTTTGATTCCTTCATCCAAATATTCATCTTCCTCTTGATTACAGGGGGCTTGTTGATTGAATCTTTGTTCCCTCTTTTATTTAGAAGATGGCATTTTATCCTAAGCACTCCTCTATGGTAGGGCTCTTGTTGATAAGATCTCTTCCTCTTTGAGGATCCTTTTTCCATAAGTGACATATTCATTTCACAATTATCTATGTTCTTGGATGAAAATGTCAAGGCTCCTCACTAAGAATATGGTATACATTGTTGTTAAGCTGGATATCTCCTTACCTTGTGAAGTAGGCATTCTCTTTTCTCTTCCTTATCCTGCCTAGAGAGTAGTCATGATAAGGAGGGGGGCATATATAAGGTCTCCCTTGTACTATAATTTACATTTATTTACATTTTGAAGCATGCTAAATCCTTGGAAGGTAACACACACAAGTTGCTAAATCCTGAAAATATACACATTTTTACTATTATTTTTGCTAAATCCTGGGAAGGTAACACACACAAGTTGCTAAATCCTGAAAAGATAAGCATTTTTACTGTTATTTTTGATAAATCCTTGGAAGGTAACGCACACAAGTTGCTAAATCCTGAAGAGATACACACCCTTTTTTTTACAATATGCTAAATCCTTGAAAGGTAACGCACATAAGTTGCTAAATCCTGAATGGACACGCATTTTATATTCCATAGTGATACAAGAATGTGGATCTATGGATATTTATAAAAAAAAAAAGCCGTCAGAAGATGCATTTATAATTACAAGCATAGTTTATGGGTGAACCTGTTGAGCTCTCCCTCCTTGGTGATTCATAGTAAGGTGGGCATCTTACTAGGTGAGGTAATCACTTTCTCTTTTCTCTCTTTTGCTTTCATTCTAGTAGGATTAGATCATGAAGCTATGTTATCTATGGTGTTGTTCTTGTCTTACTTATGTAGTCATATATGTTTTCTATGTTTGACTGTTCTTTACTTTCATATCTTTATGTATGTATGTTGAGTTAGAATCCTTGGTTTGGGGGCTCATTCCCTGACTTAGTGATATTCTACCTTGTTGCAATCCACCAGGATCTTTTTCCTCTAACTTTACCATGAGCACATTTGATTTATGTACTCTCGCTAAAGTGGGGGCTTAATGTATCATCTTAAAATAGAAGCACTTCCATGTTAAGAGCATTTATCCCTCTTTAGGGGATGTTTTGGACCTCCATCATACTTTCCCCTTGGTTCTGCATCATCCTCTGCTTCTGTGCCTGTTTAGGACTCTGATTGGGCCTCTATGGGCACCTCCTACCCCACCTGTCATATTTTCCAGGGGTTCTGACCCCCTAGGTCAAGGTTGAACTTGACCTTGACCTAGGTTAGGGTTGACCTCGACCCTGACCTGGACCCCCCTTTCAAAACTAGAAGCTTGTCGGCTGCCGGGGGTCATCCAAAATTCAGTTTTGTCGCTTCCGGGTCGGCTGTTTCAGGTTCCGAAGCGTTGATTCCTAAATTATATTTAATATAGGCCCTATCCTAGGGGTAAAGGTTTTAATGGAAATTTAATTCTCCTATGTAGGCCTCCTTGGAAGATCGTTCCCAAATTTCATATAAAAGGAAGTTTTCTCCTCCCTTTTTCTCTAACCACGATCAAGCAAACTAAGCCTTCTAATCAAGCATTCTCAAGAGAAATACAAGCAAGCTAAGGTTCAAGTTTTTATTCCAAGCATTCAAGTTCTCCACTGAAGATTAAGGATTCAAGCTTTCAAGCCTTTGAAGGGATTAGGTGCAAACACTCAAGATTCATCATTCAAACCCTAGATCTAGCCATCATGTTGGTGTGATCTTTCTTTAAGATCCTTGGTGCATTTTCAAGACTCTTTCATTTTCTCTTCAAGGTGGATTTCAAGCATACAATCATGGAGGTTTATGATTCCTAAAGTTCATGCTTTCATACTTGCATATTTGCTTACATTTGAATTACAATTACATATCCATTGAATATCATAGCTTCATTGTCAGATTCAATTCTACTACTTGCTATCATTCTTATTTCAATTAGTGATTTCAAGGTTAATTCCTAAATCATGGTTTGACTAAGGCAAACCCCTCCCCCAAAATAAACAAACCTCTTTATCTTGCAGGTACAAGTTTAGAACTACAGATTTGAGACCAGATCTGGATACCCTTTTCAGTTTTCTTTCGGACAGCGCTAACAAAACTTCTGTCGGACCTGTGTAGGTCAGGGTCAACATTATTGGGTCAGGGTTGACATTTGTGGGTCAAGGTCGACCTTCTTCATAAGATGACATTAGAATGAAAAAATATTTCTGGGTTTTGTTCGTCTCTGCATTCCGGTTTGGGATCAACTGTCAATTTTTCTAGAAATAGACTACAGACCTCATAAAACAACATTCTTTGATCTGCAATATTTCAAGGTTAGTGCATTCCTCTTATTTTCTTCAATTACTGTTATATCATATCTATACATATAAATAATAGAATTTAAGGTATCTCTCTTATTCTCCTTTCCGAATAGTTGATTCATTTGCGCATTAACCCTTCTTTTGGGTTGATCAACTTGGATCTTCCATTTGTGCATTTGGGAATAAAAGAGGAGCATCTTATCTTCTCCCTAATCACAATTGCAATTACACAATCAATTAAATTCAAGTAAGTGTAAAATAGGGTTAAGGATTTCAATACATTATAATCTAATCAAACAACAATTAACAATCAAACCTTTACCAAACCCCCCTTACCCCCTATTTCACATCATTTTCCTATATTACACTCACATTGGTGCTTTCAATTAGTTTCCTCAGTCTCACATTGAAACATTTATATGCTTTACTCTTAGTGGAATAACCAAGAAATATTCCTTCATCACTTCTAGCATCAAACTTGCCTATCTCATCATCTCTCTTGATATAACATTTACTACCAAATATTCTAAAATATTTCAAAGTAGGTGTATGATCAAACCATAATTCATAAGGAGTTTTATTTGTACCTTCTCTGATCTAAATTCTGTTTAATGTGTACACAACAGTGCCAATTGCTTTTCTCCAATGAACATGTGACACATTTCCTTCTAGAAACATAGTCCTTATAGCATCTAATATGGTTCTGTTTCTTCGCTCTGCTATCCCATTCTGTTGTGGAGTTCTAGGAGCTGAAGTCTGTCTATGTACTCTATTTTCTTCACAGTATGTTTAAACAGTTCTAATGTAAACTCTCATCCTTTGTCTGATCTCAAGCACTTCATCTTTAAACCATATTTATTTTTAACTTCCGCTTTGAATAACTTGAACTTGTCAAATGCTTCAAATTTCTCTCTCAAATATGTAACCCACATCATTCTAGAAAAGTCATCAACAAAAAGTATAAAATACCTTTCACCATAGTATGATCTTGTTCTTGTAGGACCACATAGATCTGTATGCACCAGATCCAACTTCCCTTTTGTTAATAAGCTTTGCTCTTGAAAGTGCTTCTAGTTTGTTTCCCCATAACACATTCTCTCCACATAGTGTTAGATGGATTTACAATTCTAGGTAGATCTCTTACTGCTTTTGTCATACTTGCCTTCACAATGTTATCAAAATTAACATGACAAAATCTTCTGTGCCATAACCAACTATCATCAACCTTTGCAATAAAACAAGAAGCTTCATCTGTGTTCAATTCAAATACATTACCTCTGTATTTAGTACCAGATGCTATCAAGTCTCTTGTTTAGCTCTTGATAGAACATTTCCCATTTATGAAGTTCAGTTGATAACCCTTGTTCACTAGTTGTCCAACACTCAACAAATTATGCTTAAGTCCATCAACAAGTAATACATTGTCAGTGTTAGTCTTTCCATCCAAGGAAATAGATCCAATTCCAATAATAAGTTTAGGAGTATTATCACCAAATCTAACAACACCACCATCATGTCTTTTCAAAATCACAAACTTATTTTTATCTCCAGTCATATGATGTGAACAACCACTATCTATGACCCATTCAGATTTCTTTTCAACTTGGGACACTAATGCTTTTTCTTCATGCATAGGTTCATCATCTTTAATAGCAATAAATCCAATTTCATCATAGTCACCATCTTCATCATCAGATATAACTTCACTAGAATAATAACATTCCTTGTCCTTTGAGAACTTAGACTTGAAAAACTTAGGTTTTTGCTTTGGAATTCTTGTAGGTCATCTAGATGCAAAATGACTGATCTTGTTGCGTGAAAAACATTTCAAAGGTAATTTGCCCTCAAAGTTACCCTTACCTCTCTTTTCTCTTCTGGAAATCAGTGCTACGATTTCATCTAGCTTTCTTTCTTCTTCCTATATCTGTTCCCATTCATCAGTATAGGCTCCAAGTTCTTCTCTTAGGTCATTACTGCTCGTGCATTTCCAGGTAAGATTATTTTTCTTTTGTGCACGGTTTCTTTGAATGTTGACTCAACCTTAGGTAAAGTATCTCCCAATTTCGTAGCTTCAAATGTAGTTAGCTTGCCAATCAACATCTCTCTGGTGAAGTTCAGTGTCAAAGGTATGATCTCCTCTATAGCCTGAACCTTGGATCTATATGTGGGTGTCAAAGATTTGAGTATCTTTGCAATCACTTCTTCCTCACTGTAAGTTCCTCCAGAGTTCCTAATACCAGTAACTACCTCAGTAATTCTCTGTGCATATGCTATGATGTTCTCATCCTCTCTCATCTTCAGTGATTCCATCTTTGTCTTCCAGTTCTGTAACTTTTCTTGCTTTGTAAACTTGTCTCCAACATATAGTGCTTCCAGTCTTGACTAGATTTCATGTGCAGAGTCCAAGTCCTTTACTTCAGTAAATTATCCTTCTGATAATGCACTGATTAAAGATTCCTTTGTAACCATATTACATGCGAATAACTTCTTTTGATCTTCACTAGCTTTCTCTAATTCATCCTCAGTCGCTATCTTTTCCTTCTTCTTTGTTATCTTCCAGTAATCAATTCCCAAACATAGCAAATGTGTTCTCATCTTCTTTTTCCAACTGTCAAAGTTTTCAGGATCAAACTTTGGACTATCCTTCCTGTAGTAAGTCATCTTCAAGATCACCTCAAGCTATTAAACTTTCTCTCTGAGGACCAATAGCTCTGATACGAATTGTTAGGAATAACAGTCCACAAGACAACTGAGAGGGGGGGGGGGTGAATCAGTTGTAATCTAGATTATTAAACTTTATACTTTATAAACCAAATCTACAAATGTAAATGATAACACAGTAAATGCCAACACCATAACACAATGTTTGTTGTCGAGGAAACCCTATTAAAGGTAAAACCCTGGTGGGAATTAACACCCACAAATAATGTACTGAGAGTATAGTATCCCTGTTAAAAGATATTAGCCCTGTTAGGAGCTTATTACAACATTACAGTACACTGTCCCTATTAGGAGACAAACCCTGTTAGGAGTTAAAGAAAATAGTAGGTTCACTGCCAAGGCACACTGCCCAAAGAAGGTTAAAGCCACCCTCAAGGATTTACAATCAGAATCAAGTGTATAAAGCAAATACACATTCCATCGAACTGTCTGATAGAAATTGTCTTTGCTTGGTCAGTTCCAATGAATTGTCAACTCTGCTCGCATCCAACAGTCAAAAAGCTTCGCAGCTTCTATACCTATCTTCCTTTATATTTCTCTTTCACACTTCTCCACAAGAAATTATCATTCATATATACCCTCTTACAATAATTCATTAGGTCGGCTAGTTAAGCTTTCCTAATACATAATTAACTAGGTCAGCCAATTAAGGCTTTCCATCAAACAAATAATTACATAGCCTCTTGCTAAGATACACACGATATCTATAACAAGTATACAACATTTAAAATCCATCACATATACTTCCAGATCTGTAATTCATGCTCACAATTAATTTCACATGCTACGTGTCTAAAGTCGGCCAGGAAATAGGTTTTCTCCAGAATACATGCCACAACTGACATCATTAGTATCAAATCAACAATCAAACTCAACCCATTACTCTACCATATGTCGGCTATCCATCAGTAAGCTCGCAAGTTCTGAAATATCTTCTCCAGAAAGATATACCCGAAATACAGAGACTTGCTTTGTCCAGAATCACAGTTACAGTCCAAAAAACCAGTCTTCACCAAATCAACTGTAACATCCACAGTATGTAACATAGAGCCAAGCGACCTTAGGAATAAGGTCAGCACACATCCTTCTGCATAAACCCAACTTCGATCGTTCTCAATCATCCGTACAGTGTCTGTACACTCCTTCCAATTAAGTAGTCAGTCTGTCTTCTCCATAGAAATATATGTTGACATCAGTGACAAAACATGAATATCAACAGCATGATTAGTAACCAAAATTGATATCATCGAACAACTTATAGTGAACCTACGTCTAAATTATAGTTAACTCGACTTCAAAACTTACTAAAATAACAAATATTCAATATAATGAAATGAAACCAATTGCAATCACTAGATATCTATGTTAAAAAGTTTAAATTCAAAAGAATCGCAGTTTTATCCCTTTTAGAAAAAAAATTATGTTTTATATAGCGAGTGTCACTCTTTAAAAAACCACTTTATTGTTAAAAACTAGTTTTTGAAGGAGATGGAAAATTGGATACAAATCAATTGTAAAAAATTTCAAAAAATATATTTAGAATCAACACACAAAATGCTAAAAATCACTACTTTACATCATCTTCAAATTCCTACTGTTTAGTGACAATAGGTGTTCGAATGTAAAGTTTTTTTTTCTCATTTCAATGTCAAAGTTGGCAGAAAAGTGGGACACACTATTGTGGGACCGACCACCTTCAAAATAACTCAATAACTCCTCGTCGGTAAAAAGAAAATTATCAAGGCTAGTAAAAGTATATTTATCATTTTAGTAAAAACTTAATTACCAATGTCAATAAAAAATTGCTTGCTTTTAGTTGAAAGAAAACTTCCTAAAAAATGGTGTAGTTCAATTTATTAAACATAACTAGTGAAAATGATGTCATGTTCCTTAATAATACCATCTCCTATCATCCGATGAACCTGGCTTATGGGCGGCTTGGTACACCCCTAGAGGATTAGTCTCGCCCCTTCCTGAACCTCAACTTGGCGGGAAATAATACCAAGGTAAGGCAGGCTTAGCGCGCTAGGCTGGATCGCGGGGATACCGCTACCTCTAGGTCAAAATAAATAGATAAATCATCTCCTAAGTTTCAAATTTCCAAAAACACGATAAAACCAAATTAGATGCCTATACAATTTTAACAATTAGACTTCCTTATTCATAATTAGTTAATATAACTTCTAATTTAGTCGATAAGCTATTTGTGGGAGCTTTACTATCTTTTTTTCTCATCATGCAAAACTCTTAATTGAGATGCTATCTTCTTATTGTTCTTTTAGCCAATTTTATTTCTATTTTTTGACCTTTATGTCTCCATTTTTTTAGCCACAAATAATATCTTCATGCTTTTCTTTAATTGATAATGTCATAATTTTTCATTGTATATATTATGTTTTAATTTATAGATAATAAATTTGATTAACTATTTAATATAAACAAAAATAATCTAATAACTTTTAATCATAATTTGAAATATTTCTAATAACTTTTAATTATTTATTTATATTATCTTAAACTAATAATGAATAAACAAATTATTACTTTTATTCAAACTATTTTAATTATGAATGACTACTAGTTTAAATATATGCTTACTCATCTTATTATACTCCACTTAATTATCAAATGAAACCAAACTTATAGAAATCCTAATCAAACCATAACTTATCCCAATTCCATTTTTATCATAATAACCGAGAGATCCAACCAGTAAGCCCAAGCCTCTTTTGCCAGCCCGTAGTTTTAATTTTAATTTTAATTTTAATTTCTAAGGTTAGTAACAATTTGAGCTACCTCTACCTCTACCTCTACCTCTACCTCTTTGTCCTTTGAACATCTCAAATTGTTATTTGATCGTTGATCACGCTAACACTTCTCAGGCAAGGCGACAAACCCCATCTGTCTGCTAATCTTTTACAAGTTCTAAACAAGGGCGCCCTAGATTTCCAGACAATAGAACACCCAGCCCTCTGTGTTTAGGGCTTTACAACATTATTGTTGTTTGGGTTACAATGGCAGGAGAAGGAGAGAAGGAGAAGCCACAATTTGACCTGGACGCCAAGTGGGATACCTGCATTGACATTACTCTTCGCCGCTTTGTCTACTCCTCATTTGCTGGAGCATGCTCTGCACTCTTCCTCTTCCGTAAGTCCTTTTTCCTCCCAGAACTTCCAATTACTATTCTTTACTCTGTATTGGGTTTTTCTTTTCAACGCCAATACGCCCGCTAGTCGAAAATCTCATATCGTTTGTGCTTGGAAAACAAAATTACCACACGAAGTTTGTCAGATGTGAAATTTGTTCAGGCACCATCGCTTGGTATGCATTCACCAGGGTTTCAGTTTTGTATTGTTTTCTATGCACGTGTTCGATAGCCTTCGGCTTAGTTGGCACTATCAAAAGTTATATCTTCCGTCAAATTCACGCTAATCTTGTACGCCGGGAATGCTCCATTCGGGGTGTTTTATTCAACTTCAATCCTTTATCACGTCTCACGTGGTTTCAACAATCGGCATCCACTATTAAAGCACATTTGCTTTAAGATTGCTCTGTAAGAAAGCTTATAGCGTTTATCTAACAATGACGGAAATACCACAATCAGCATATAGAATTCCAAGAGTAATGTCAGTCCTCAAATTTGTACGGGACAGTTATGAAATAGAAATATTATCGATGACTTATGTTAAAACTGTATTTATTTATTCTTAGCCTTAATTAAGAAGATCAAATACATCAACTGCAGTGGACATGAAAGAAAACAATTTATCAAAAACAAGTTGAAGTTCTGGTCAGGTTAAAACCTCTCTCACATCATGATCCCACGATAGATCCAATGATTCACCAAGTCTGCCAGCAAATTCAGACTGTATTCTTAAGCAAATTAATATCTCCACAAACTGCGAACCACAAACAGTCGTAATATTGTAAAATTAACTTTAAATATCTAAGTTGCCAGTTTTGGTACAGGATTGGGTACATGTGTGGGGGTCTGGTGCATTGGTACAACAACTTTTTTTCTTGGGTACAGTGCGTTTGGGTACAACTATGTATATGCAATAAAAGCTGAAAACATACAGTTATGTAAATACATTTGATATATGATACTTAATCATTGATCGATGGTAGTTATAAAGGTAAATACCAATTAATAGTTCAAAATTTCAATATTATGTCATATATCAATATGTATAGGATGATTTAATTGAAAATCATTACAATTAAAAAATCTGAAATAAATTCAATAATTTTTTTTATATAGTGGTCTTCAATCTTCATAAAAATGATCTAGATCAAGCTCATCGTATGATTCAACATCATTTGAACCACAAGTAAATGGAGTGCCACTCCCACTAGGTGCATCATGTGTAAGAGTCTCATCATCATCATCATCCATATTGACCTGTGTTCCACGGGGACGCGTCCCCTGCCCTTGTACCCCCGTTCCCGTCCCGGGTACGAAACGGGGACGGATTTTCAACGTCCCCTAACAGTCCCCTTTTCGTACCCAAATCGGGGATGTTCCGGAAACTGAAAAAAACAAAGTTTCCTAAATAGGGGACGGATTTGGGTATCGGGGACGGTTAGCCGTCCCCGGTACCCAAATCTGTCCCCTATTTCCCAGCCCAAAAAAAATGGCCGCCATTCTTAAAAAGTGAGTTTTTTTTTAATTTGTTTGGTTTTCGGCGGGCCCCACGTGGACTCTAATATTAAATAAAAGATACTAAACCCTAGTATGGATGCTAAAAACATAAAAAGCCTAACTGTCTTTCATTTGTTCATTTCATTCATTCTTGCCAAAAAGAAGAAGAAAGAGGAGCAACAACAAAGCTTTCGTAGAGGACAGTCATATAATTGACATATATTATTTGCTGATACATTACTGATTTTGATTATTATGGACATCTAATTATGGAGCTGAACTTCTATGTTTACTATTTAGTATTTTAGTCGGATTTCTCTTTATGTCATTTCATGCATGAAACTTGGAGCCTTTGGGCATTTGCGCTATATGTACGCCATATTTTTACAATGAAAGTATTTGAACTTTGTTAATTTGCTATGTATTCATTGTTTTGAGCTTCTAAAATGTCTATGGTGAATGGTTTATCAATGTTATGATATTCATATTTGAATTCTTTCTATATATATAAAAATTCCCCTATTTTTTTAATAGCCGTCTCCTGCCGTCCATTAAAAATTGGCTCTGAGCCCTACCCGTAGCGGAAACACGTCCCCGTCCCCGAAACTCCGTTGAGCATAGATATTGACTCTAGCAAGCTCTGCAATAGATGCATCCAACTCGGTACTTTCAGGGACTATGTACCAATGCTTCATTGTCCTTTCCTTGTTGTCATCTTGCTTATGTGATAGAAGATGCAAGTTGGAATGGCCATAAACCAAGTCTTTTGTGTTTTTTGCAGCCATGCCATTTTGTTTCACTGAGTGGATAAAGGAGCACATACTCCAATTTCATTCAGCTGAAGAACTTGCAACCTAATGAAATTGGAGAGAAAACCAACACAACTTAAAAATGAAAAATGCAAAAGAAATTAAAGAATGCTGTAATGTCCCCAAATTGGGTTATATCTGATTTTTGCCCAAAGTAACAATTCCACAACATAATTTGTTTACAAATAGTATTCTATGATTAAATCAAATAATAACTATTGAACTTTTTAAAGTAAATAAGCAATTAAGTTAAATAACATCACATATTTTAGTCTATAGCTTCATTTCAAATAATCAACCACAGTAGGGATTGGAGAGGATAACACGATAGGGTGCATGAAACATTTGTCACAACTAAGCCCAAGAGCGTGATATAACATCCCTTGGCCCACAAGTGGCAGGAACTCTTGTGCATCCAACATGGGGTGACCTACTTAGACAGGGAATCCGTCTCTGCACTCCTAATGTTGTCTCCTTACTAAGTCATATATGTTAGCTTCTATTCTTTAGTTTCACTTCCAACAACCAAACATCATAGGGATTGGATGTAATGCCCCCTATTAGAACTCAACTTAACCTTCCCTAAAATTCTCTTTATAGGGTTTGAGTAATGCTTGGAAATGGGAATTGTTACTTTAGTATCCCAATGTAGGTCATATGGGATTCCTTTGAAGACTATCCAACAAACTCGTTATCATCAAGGAGCAATGTAGAAGGTGCCTCGAGCTTTCAACCTAACCTAGGAGCACAAAATGACGACCTTCACCCAGCCTCCCAACCCCACTTGGGGTGTTTCTACTGGTGTGGCTTCCTAGCTACTTGCATCCTTCATTTGTACTATATCTCCCCTCCAAAATGAGATGACCCAATAGATGAGAATCCTTTAAGGAATCTTCATATCTGTCACATTATACACAAGAAGAGATATGTAGTGTCATAAATTGCATCCCTATGCAATTTCTTGCTCACGTAGGTCTCATTTTAGTGTGCGTGGATTCCCATTTTCGATCTTGTTCAATCCAGCTTGCATTGGCTAAAAAGCAGGCATCATCATTGCATTCTGGACCTCAAGTCCTTGACCCTACCTTTATGGGGAGGTCAAGGTCGCTCGGGGCGATCTTGTCCCGATAATCGGGGCCCAATTTCAAATGGTCTAACGACTAGTTTGCGGGAGTGGGAAAACTTCTTCCGTGTTGGCTCTCTTGGAAATTACAAAACAAAATGCTAGGGAGAGGTATAATAGCAAGCATAACCCCCCTCATTTGAAGATCATCTCATGCATTCACATCCTCTCAAGTCAACATCAAGCACCAAGCATTCAAGGCGATATTTCATCATTATTCTTCAAATCTAGCATTGTGACAAGCTTCAACAACCTTCATGCAAGCATGTGTTTATGATTGATTTCCTCTTAGGTCTTGTAAAGTCATGTCATTGCATCAACACTTGTGATTACATTCAAAGAGCATTGCATCAATAAGGTATAAGATTCAAATACTTCAGATCTAGCCTTTGCAACATGACAACATGCTTTCAATTCAAGTTCAATTTCTTGGTTAATTCCAAAATTGGGGTTTGACCTAGGCAAACCCTCATTAACCCAACAATTTCCTTTCTTTTGTGTGCAAGTGGTAGGCTATAGAGGCACAAATTTGGATTTAGATTGAGGAGATAAGTAGCTATAGATCCCCCCCCTTTCTTAGATCCAAAAATGTAGGGACAAAGCTGCCTTGCTCAATGTCATCCTAGGACAAGGCTGCTGTCGTCCTAGGACAAGGCTCACCGTCGTCCCTTAGATTTGGGCCCAGATTTCGGTAGCAGGTTCCTCTATGTCTTTTATCTCCAGATCTGCTGCTGTTGTTTGCATATCCGATTTCTGCATCTCTAGTTTTGCTGAAAACCCTTGTGTCTCCACCTTTTGCCCTAGCTTCTACATTCCTTTTACATAATCATAGTATCATTTTCAACATATCATGAGAGATTGCTGAATTCATTTTGTGCCCAATATCTTGAGCCAATTGGATCACTCCCCTCTCATGTAATTAAAGCAGAAATTCTGAAATAGATATAGTTTCCTAGCTTGTACATACAAGCTACTGAACTCTTTTTCCCCACATTAGATTTTGGTGAGCCCGACGTCTCTTGTACCCACTTCTGATTTTCATTTTCAGACCTGATTTGTGTGCATTTCATTATTTGCAATCATTTCTGAAATATATCATTTATACACTTGCAATACATACATAGTTGCATATCATGTTTGAAAATAATGCATTTTATGAATTGAGTTGTTATCTTCTTTGCTAGTTCAATTTTAAGTTTTATCCAAGATCTTGAAGATGTTCCCCTTCATGTATATGATGACAACTTAGTTCTTCATTTCACCCATGATTATGATTTACCCCCTCCCAAATTGGATCTTACCCACGAGGACATTTTAGTCTAAGAAGACACTATCGACACTTCTTTTAAAAATCTCCCTCCTAAGGAAGAGGCCTCAAGGAATGATGTTGACCCTTCTAAAATATACCTCCCATATGAGGATCACTTGGTTCAAGAGGATGATATCATGTCTATTTGTCCTAGTGATACCCCACCTTCTATTCATTTCAATAACATTCCCTCTAGATATGAAGCCTTAATGAGTTATGTTTGCCCCTCTCCAAAAGACCATCTTACACAGGGATATTTTAGAACAAGAGGATGATATTATAAACATCTTCCTTAATGCCACTTTGCTTTTGTTACACCTAAATGACAAACCGAGTTATAATATTGAAATAGATCACACTTGTACCTCTCCTGGGCTATCTTTTGTCAACAAGGATAGAATAGTCTCCCCAATAGAGATGCCATATTAAAGAGCAGTTATGGATCCTTTTCTCACAAAGATACTTTGGTGCAAGAGGAACAAGCTAAACATGTCAATCTTAGTACACTCATCACTCTAAATCCTCTTTTCTCTCTTAAATCTTATTTTAACCATCAAAATATTTCGAGACAAGTTGATGCTATGCATTTCATTTATGATCTTTTTCTTAACATAACATTGAGCAAAGATGAAGATCTAGATGAGAACACTTCTTCCCAATCTAATAAAATGGATATGAATAATGTTGATAGGATTAAGAATCGGCCTATAAAGATCAATCCTCCATATGTTCAATCCTACACAACAAATGTCAATAAGGTGCATGATGAAAGTCCTTCACCTTCCAAACTAAAGACATACTACGAAATAGGTGATAACATGATTTCTAAGCAAGGCTATAGGGGACAAAATCTTCGAAAGATGGAACAAGGAATAAAAGTCTCTATTCTTCTTTTCCTTAAGATGCAACTATAGTCCTATGTTTCCATCTTAAGGAGGGGGGCATATATGTGGCCTCCTTGTTTCTAATGTTGCGGGATTTCCTTATGAATAGTGTGCTTTGTTTGGTCATCCTTATTCAAATGTATCATGTCCCCTTCTTGAAATAGGATTAAATAATAAACAATAATAATTCAATTGAAAATATAAAAGAATAAAATTAAAATATAGTTTAGCTAAACAAATGGTCAAAAGGCATGAATGTAAAAGTTGTCTCCCTCAAATGAGAGGTATCAAAGGGAGAGAAGAGAACTTCATTTGAGGGGGAAAAGGGAAGGAGAAAAGAAAGAGTGGAGCATAAGCATTAAGGGAAAGGAAAGGGAGGAAAATAAGGAAGTAACTTTCAAAAGGTGAAGGGTTGTGACTTTTCGAAAGGGCTGTAATTATGAAGGGTTGTGACTCTTCAAAAGGGCTGTAATTATGAAGGGTTGTGATTCTTGCAAAAAGGTAGACATGATGAAGAGGTGTGACCTCTCCCTCACATGGGAAGATATAAAGGAGAAGAAGGATCAAATGGAATGGGAGAAAAAAGGAGTAGAGGAGATCTAGAGCAGATTCAGAACAGAAGTATAAGGAGGGATCTGAAATAAGAATCGAGAAGGAAAGAAGAAAATAAGATATGTAGATCTAGAAGAAGAAGATATGCAGATCTGAAATGGGATCTGAAATGGGATATGTGCAGATTTGTAAAGTAGTAAAGACAGATTTGAGAAGTGAGCGATAGGAAGTTAAAGGGGGCAGCAGTTGTTGTCCAACAGATGTATCGTTGCATAACCAAATGGTGTGACCCTTTCTTAAGGGCATTAACAAATAAAAGGGTGTGATTCCCTACACTCAAAGGAGATATAAAAAAGAACAACTTCATTGAAGAAGGGCATGGAATAAAAAGGGAGATAAAGTTGGGGAATCCACAATGGAAAGTGGTGACTCAATTCTTATGAAAGGTGGTGACCCTTTCACAAATAATGTATAAAGGAGAAATTGTACAAAGCATTCAAGGATCATTTATCTATCATCACTCACCAATACAACAAATCAACACTCATTCAATCATCTCTCCTCAATCTATGAATTCCATATTCATTCAATCATGAAATCAAAGGAAATCATTCTATCATTCAACATCAATTGGGAATCAAGCAAACAGACCTGCAATCAATTCTTCAATCGATTCAATCAGTCTATGTTAATCATTCAATCATCCGAAGGAATAAAAGACAAAAAGGATTAAGAACAAATTATAGTTCAGGTCTACAATCTGGGTATGGGCATTGTGTGGCAATGTCTTACATAAGAAATCTGTTTATGGCTGTTTTATTTGAATTTAATATGTAGCCAGAATTATTATGCTATTCATAGACACATACATAGAAGCAGAAATCTGCAAAAAATCCAGCTTATACCCAATTAATCTTGAATCTTGGAGCTTGCTGATTTTTCCCTGGACAAATCCTGATTCATGAAAAAATCGTTGACCCAATTTTCAATGATCTTATTGCATTTAAAGTGCATTAAAATCATATTTAAATCCCTAAAAAATGACAAAAAAACGTAAAAAATCATTGCAAAAACCTATGAAACCCTACAAAGAACTCACGAAATTGGGTTGATTCTAGGACGGAAGTGAAGTCAATGAGGAATTGGCTTGGAAAAAATTTGTAATTTTGTCCCTTCAGTTTTCTTTCCGACCTCTGGAAAACCCTAATTAGAGAAGCGAGAGGAGCAATGACGGTCATTAATGAAATTTGAAAGGGCCTCAATCATCCTAAATTGTCAGGGGCATGTGAGATAGTGTCGAAGCAGCTATTGAATTTGATTTGAACTACGGTTTCAATATGACCCGAGCTCTTTGCACGCTTTGCTCTATCGATTTTGATGAGATCAACTATATAATTAATTTATACACTAATTTTAAAATTATAATTATTATGCACTATTATAGATTGCCCCTTAATGGGGAGCAATGAACCCCTATTGTTTATAATTAATATTATAAAGTAGTTTCAAAATTTTAATTATTATTGACTATTAATATATATTAATAGCATAGAAGCACAAAATGACAAAAAATCATGATTATATGTGATTAATTGGGAGTTGGCATGTGTAGTGATTTATTCCCCAAAAATTCAAGTTTTTTTTGTCAATGACTTTCAACGCTTTTTTTTTTGCGATTTATCAGGCGCTTAATTTGCAAAAAGCGACGGTTAATCAACAAAAAAATTGCGGAAACTAGCATAAACTCTAAAAGCGTCACTGACGGGAAAAACTTGCAAAAACCTGACTTGATTCTGTATGAAATCGACGCGTGATGCTAAAGACGCAACTGGGAAAGTTGGGTCGAAAGTTTTGCAAAGTCCCAAAGTGTTGCAGAGTTGGGAAGTAGCATGGGAGAAAGGCAATCACAAACAAATTTTTCCTCTCTTTCTGCGTTGAATACATTGTATAGCTTGATTGATACTATTTATTTTTTAACATTGATTTTGTTTGTATAAATTTCAAATATTTAAATTGTTGCAATATGAAACAAAAGAAGATCATAACAAAGTTGCCTTATTTATTTGTTGTGATATGATCTAAAAGAGCAGGGTAACAAAGTTTTGCCTTATTTATTTCGGAGGAAACAAAGAACCCTACAATAATCATTATAATCATTTTAGGCATGTCAATTATGACATATAAGTTACGATTAATCAGATTGCTAGATATTTGTAACTTTACTCAAAATTAAATTAAATAATTCATGCAATTCAATCTCTAAGTTCAACATATATAAGTTGTTTTGGTATGTACGTGTGTATATATCACTTCATATATGTGTATATCTTGCCAACTTTGTATATAATTGTTTATTGAGTATATATAATAAAAGGAAGTTGAGAGAATTCTAGAAAATGGATTCCCGTACTTATCAATTGATGAGATTAAGGGACTTTCTAATGAATGGTTCATAAGGCACAACATGTTGTGAAGTCTTTCACACATCGCCCCAATTCTTGGGGACCCCCTAATTTTTTGGTTAAGCTTGAAGGTATTTGTAGCAAATTGGTGGAATCCAACTTTGAAGATGTTTAAAGAAATGTTTGGAAAACTGTGATGGTGCTGGACTGAGGTTGGCATGGCTGTCCAGCTCTCTCTCTGCTTTCCACCAGCACCCTGATGACTGATCTTTCCCTCAACTTGGAGGTCAAGAGGCATGGAAGTGAATTGATGGAGTGAAGACAAGTTAAGATATCTGCATTTGAATGAGAACAAGCTCGACAATGAAGGGTAACTTTAGTGTTTTATGATGATGGCCCTGTCCAAGGTGATGGCGGATTCCGCCACCACCTTGGACACCGTGTCCATCCCACCATGGAATCCCGCCCAGTTTTAAGGCCCCCCAAACTTGGGCATGTGTTAGGATTTTAAGGTTTGGAGAGAATGTGAAGGAGTTAAGATAGTTATAGAGGGATTGAGGGAAGTTGTGAGTCCATGACATACACCCTGTCCAAGGTGATGGCGGATTCCGCCACCCCCTTGGACACCATGTCCATGACACCATGGATTTCCGCCATGCCCTTAGAACTGGTCTCTTCTCCTATATAACTGGTGGATGGATGCTGAGAGTTAGTGAAGATGTTTTGAGGAGTTGGAAAGATGTTGGAGGGGCAGCAAGGTAAAGTTTAACATTCGAATGATTGATGGACATGGCCCTGTCCAAGGTGATGGCGGATTTCGCCACCACCTTGGACACCCTGTCCATCCCCCCTCTAAATTCTGCCATGTCTTGGAGGACTTGTTTGATCTCATATGTGATTGAGAGATGGATGCTATAAGGTTGGAAAGAGAATTTGATGGAGTTGAGATAGTTTTATAAAGTTTGAAGGAGATTGTGAGTGGACTGTTTGTAGCGACCAGCATACACCCTGTCCAAGGTGATGGCGGATTCCGCCACCACCTTGGACACCCTGTCCATTATACCTTAGAATCCCGCCCAGCCATAATGGGCTCCCAAACATGGCCATTTTGCTCGGTCTTGGAATATGAAGGTTCGAAGTGTTGGAGGGATGGGCTGTCTAAGTGAAAGATGATGACCATGCTGCCATGTTCATGGTACCCTTAAATCCCGCCATGTCTTGGAGCTTAATTTTTTTCTTTTCTATAAGTTCAGGGGTGGAATTTGGGAAGTTTGAAAGTGTTTGGTGATTGTTTTGAGGGAGTTTAGATGGGGAGGCAAACAAAACGAGTTTAATATTTGAATAGTTGATGAACATACACCCTGTCCAAGGTGATGGCGGATTCCGCCACCACCTTGGACACCTTGTCCATCCACCCATTGATTTCCGCCATGTCCTTGTAAGACCTTTCTTACTCCTACTTGATAGATAGATGGATGTTGGAAATGTTTTGTAATGCCATGTTTGCTTGAAGACAAGAACTTGGAATGTTTAGCAAATCTGGTCCATGGTAGCTCTAATTTCCGCCACCCTCCTTAGCACGCACTAATGGACTGAAGTCTGAAGTTTAAATGAAATGGTTGATGGATTGCAAAAGGGTGAATATGAGAGTGAAGTTGAATTATTAAGAAAAAAAATGACAAGGATGATGAAGTGCTTGCTCTAGGAAGTAGGCTGTTTTGAAGTGATGGACAAGGTGTCCAAGGTGATGGCGGATTCCGCCACCACCTTGGACACCTTGTCCATCCCCCCCTTGATTTCCGCCAGCCCCTTTATGAGGGAAGACAAGTCATTAAGTGATGGGGGGTCGAATTCAAGGTAAATGTGAGGGATAAGCTAGCCAAGTGAAGAATGACGAACATGGACTATGTCCAAGGTGCTAGCGGATTCCGCCAGCCCCTTGGACATCATGTCCATCACACTATGAAATCCCGCCATGTAGTTAAAACTCGAACTTCTTCACCCAGCTGAGGCTTGGATAGATGATGTTGAGAGGTTTGACATGTTGTGTTTTCTTTGAGGGATGATTTTGAGTGTTTCGTGATTGATAACTTCTGAGATTTTGATGTCTATCCCACCTCCAGTTTCCACCCAGCTGAGACTATGGTGTCGCTGTGGTGTTGATGAAAAGTGAGAGAAATTCCAAGTGTTGCTGAAGGTGTGTTGAGGGAGTTGTAAGTGTTGCTTGGAAATGTGGAAGGGATTCGAAAAATTGTTTAAAGAAGGAGTGGGAGATGGCTTTCCCCAAGGGAATTCTTCCCTTGGGCGGAAATGTCCATGCCCATGGACATTTCCGCCACCCCTTCTATGTACTTCTTTCCCCCTCAAACCCAGGTCGGCCACTTAATTGGCACAAAAAACATTAAATATTTATGTATGTCGTCCCTAAGGGGAGGAAAACAATTAAATGATTTGCATTGGTAAGAGTGTAGGTCGGCCCCCTTGGGCAAATTGCAAGAAGCATATAAGTAGAAGGAGCTTGGAGTCTCATTTCAACACAAGGTGAATTGCGAATTTACTCCAGCAGTCCTACACTTCCAGATTTTCGATTTCTAAGGAGGATTCTTCCAGATTTCTTTCAATTAGCAAGGCTATTTCCAGATTTTCTTCAATTGGCAAGACCATTTCCAGATTTTTTGAGAGCTGTTTATTTGTTGATAGTTCTGAGATTTATTGACTAAGAGGTGTTTTCTCTCAGCTTGGAAGGTAAGTGTTTGATTTTTTTTTAGATTTTGAGCTATTTAATCATGCAAGGAGCATTCATGCAAGCATTTTTAGACTTAATTCCATGGCTAAATTTCTGAAAACAACTTAAAATTCATTCATTTTGGCATAAAATCAGAGTTTTCAGTGCTTAAAATCTGGAAAATTAATCAAATTCGTCATTTCCAGAATTCTGGAAAGTTGAATTTCATTATATAGATCAGATTTAAGGGGGATTTTTTTCCGATATTAGATGTTTTCTAAGAGAGGTTGGTATGTGTAGGTCAAGTGGAATGGATCCTACATCCTCAAAGACGCAAAGGCAAGCCCAATTCAAGAAAGACACCGAGGATATGATGCCAAAGACTGCCTTTCCATCCAAATGGAAGAAAATTGGAGATACAAACTTCGGGCTAGTCAACATGATCCAGATGAGGAATAGGGCAATGAGGGAAAGCTCGTCCGTGTTAGTAAAGAAGATGATCAAGAACGGGATTGCACAGGTTGCAGCCTTTCCCCCTACTCTCCCATGCCCGGAACTCGTTCTCGAGTGTGCCACCCACTATGATCAGCATACCAAGACAGTCTATTATGGTTCCGGGACCGAGAAGAAGATGCTTGTCAATTTGAGTGACCGAGCTATCCAGGAGGTATTCAACATACCCCACCACTGAGTCGGCATCTTCATGACAAGAGACCAAGCAGCTAAGCACTACAACGATAACACTGCTCATTATTCGGCTCTCCTATGCGAGGAATGGTTAAAGGAGCCTAGGAAGAGGCACTCCAAGTTACCAAGATTTAC
>MU227409.1:2215103-2250264 GCA_018584345.1 Thuja plicata
TTGATTAAGATAGATTTCATTTCAAGAAAGTGGTTAAGTAAGAGTAAAAGTAAATGGTTAGTTGCATGGTGATGTTAGCAAGTGTTTGATAGGGATCTATATACTAGGCCACTAGCATCCTAGCGGCCTGTTAGGAAGCCTTGTGTGGTACTCTAGTCTCGTTTCCCTTGAATCATTGCATCTATGGAGGTAGCACCGCTAGTAAGCCTTCATTAGGTTTGACCCCCGTCCATTTGCTAATCTTTCCATTCTATAGGAGTAGTAGCAAAGCAGTGAGTAGCTTGATAGTGAGAGTTTGATGAGTGAAGTTGGAAGTGATATAAATTAAGGAGATAGAACCGTTGAATATACATTGAAAAGCTAAGTCCCACCACTCATCATAGTAAGAATCCGATATCCTTGAAGGAACAACGTAAGCCCGCCGACGTGATTACCAGCAAATCACATCATTATAACTAAGTTAGGATCCACAGGTGTAAGGAACCTTGGAGTTTTTTTTTCATGTCCTTCATGAGTAATTACTTTTCAAGAGAGGGTTGAGTGTTTGATATCTAGTATCAAGTGTTCAAGTCCTATATGTTATGTAGTGGTACAAAACTCACATCAACACAACACTTGCTGAAGATTTTGCAAATGGGGTTGCAAGCAAAGTGGCCTTAAACTTGGAGGAAACTCTGTGGTTAAGTGTGCTTTAGCTGTAATATTGGGATGAGTGGCCTCTCGGGAAATCTTAGTGCTTCACCTCTATGAGCAACACCTAGATGCAATGAGTGCTAAGTGTTCCATTCATTTTCATGAGAGAGTTTCTTGTGAACCACTACTCATGAAACTTGGGTCAATGAGTTTAACTCAAAAACTACATAGATGAATCCTGATAGCAATATCACAATTTGGCTTGTTGTAGAAAATATCTCCTACTTATCATTTGATGAGCTTAAGGGGCTTTCTAGTGAATGGTTCATAAGGCACAACATTTGCTGAAGGTTTTGCAAATGGGGTTGCAAGCAAAGTGGGCTTAACCTTGGAGGAAACTTTGTGGTTAAGTGTGCTTGAGTTGGATTAGTACTAGGATGCATGACCTTTCGGGGAAGTCCCAATGCTTCACTTCTGTGAGCATAACCTAGATGCAATGAGTGCTAAGTGTTTCATTCATTCTCATGAGAGATGGGTTCTTGTGAACCACTACTCATGAAACTTGGGTCAATGAGTTTTACTCAAAAACTACATAGACGAATCCTAATAGCAATATCACAATTTGACTAGCTGTGTAAAATATTTCCTACTTATCAATTGATGTGCTTAAGGGACTTTCTAATGAATGATTCATAAGACACAACACTTGCTGAAGGTTTTGTAAATGGGTTTGCAAACAAAGTGGGCTTAATCTTGGAGGAAACTCCGTGGTTAAGCGCGCTTGAGCCGGAGTAGGACTAGGATGGGTGACCTCCTGGGAAGTCTCGGTGCTTCACCTCTGTGAGCATCACCTAGATGCAATGAGTGCTAAGTGTTCCATTAAGTCTCATGAGAGATGGGTTTTTGTGAACCACTACTCATGTAACTTGGGTCAATGAGTTTGACTCAAAAACTACACAGATGAATCCTGATAGCAATATCATAATTGGACTTGTTGTGGAAAATATCTTCTACTTATCAATTGATGAGCTTAAGGGGCTTTCTAATGAATGGCTTATAAGGCACAACACTTGTTGAAGGTTTTGCAAATGGAGTTGCAAGCAAGTGGGCTTAACCATGGAGGAAACTTCATGGTTAAGTGCGCTTGTGTTGGAGTTGTACTGGGATGGGCGACCTCCCAGGAAGTTTCGGTGCTTCACCTCTGTGAGCATCACCTGGACGCAATGAGTGCCAAGTGTTTTCCATTCATTCTCATGAGAGACGGAATCTTGTAAATCACTACTCATGAAACTTGGGTCAATGAGCTTGACTTGAAATCTACACAGATGAATACTGATAGCAATATCACAAATGAATTCTACTTATATGAATATGAAGATTTTCTGTTATTGACAATATTTTGCAAAGAAAGCTTAATTCTGATTTTGAAAAATAAGGAAGTCCACATCATATTTTGGTGCTACTTCAAATCATAGCTTGATTGAAATTTATACAAACAATATCACAGTTTAAACTTTGAGTCCTCCAAGTTTAAAATATATCAGGAGGAGGTTGTGCAAGTGCTTTGAATCATTATATAAGTCCTTTATCATCTATGCTATGGAAATGTCCTTTAATTAAAAAAAAAGTAGTTCTTGACTGTTTTTCTTCAATTTTTCACATTTATTTGTAAATCTAATTTTTCCCAAATTTTCCTCGATTCTTTCAAAAAATCCCACTCCTCTGGTTTGCTGATTTATTCCTCAAACGATTTATGCTTCTATGGATGCATATACCGACGCGTGTACAAATAATCATCATAACACTGAATTTATCTATATTGCATTACTGATTCACGAATAGAATAGGAGTATGAAGAACAATTTAGCAATACTGAGAGGGGGGGTTGAATCAGTATTGCAGATATTTATGATTTTTTTTTGCTTATTTAAAACACTTGAGCAATGATATAGAAACAAGAACAACAACAAAATGAAGACACCAGATATATCTCGTGGAAAACCCTTTCGGGCAAAAAACGACGGCATTAAAAAGCTTTCATTAACAAATAGTGGGCACCAACCCAGCTTACAAGAGTGAGCACCAACTCACATTGACTGAAGCACCAACTCCAGATGCTAAAGGCACCAACCTCAAGTAGAGTACCAACTCCAAAATATAAAACTCAGCAATCACTGAAACTGAAATAACACTTCTTCAAATAGAATAGACTCCTGATTAAACACAGCACCTCAAACCCCTGCAATTATGAAAATTACACTAACTCTGCTTTTAAAAACGAGTCCCTTGATATTCAAAACTTCAAACAAAAATCACCCTTTATCATTCGCACTTCAACCTATACATGCACCCATTCATCACCAGTTCTGTATCTCAAGAAAACAGACTTGTTGAAAAAATATTCAAAAGCCCAGCTCAAATAATAACTCTAGAATATTTAAAAGAAAAACAACACTTCCAGATTCCGTTCAGGCCTAAATCTCACTTTCTAGTCTTAATAAAAAAAACCACAACACCCATCTAAGTATAGTCTGCACGATAGAAGCATGTATACATCTGCAGCCACGTTACTGCGTTACAAAAATTTGACAGCCTCCACATAATTCTGAAACCATCCATTATATCTTATCACACACTCCTTTTTGACCATGCATCGGTTTTCTTTATTTTACACGACTCATACCATTTATCCTTAGCGTTTGAAAAGCTTTGTTTGAATCTCCAGCCAGGTGTTGTGAGAGCTGGAAATAGAATCAACGACAACTCCATCACTTTTGTCTTTATTCGAAACGGCTGAGGTAAATTTTTAATTAATTCAAATCAAATTGATTCTGTTTGCTTTGTCACCTCTCTTCCTTACTCTTCAATCTGCCACACCACACATTACCGGTGACATGGCACACTAATCTGACATATGCCAAGTAGGCACTTAAGAAGCTGATGCAGACACACAAGCAAGCTGCTTAACCAGATAGGCAGACAAGTAGCTCAACTGAGCAAGCAGACAGGCAAGGAGTTTAAGCTCCTCAATGACATAGCAGTTCAAGCTCCTCAGTGAGATCAACTTTCGAATTGCGAAAGGGGTATAAAGGAGGAGAAGTTGGAAATCATTTGCACATCAAACACATGTGAATTTCTCCAGGCAGCAGTGCAGATCGAAGTTATAGCAGACTTAAGGAAGGAGGCAAGTTAGACGATTGGGGGAAGTTTTGATCCCAACTTCCTAGCACTTCTTTGGTGGGAGTAAGTTGGCATGATTTTCTAAGGAAGAAGCAGCAAGTTGACATTCATTTCAAAGATCAAAATCTCAGAATTCACTCAAAAGAAAGCTACAGGTCTGATTGGAATCAATTTTCTTTCCAAATGATAGGGATGATGGGGGCTTGTGGAGTGGTATAAGATGTGTTTTCCAAGCAAGATCCTTTCCCCCACGATCCTTGGTTTTCAATGCTCAGTTTTCAATCACTAAGGATGTCAAGTTTAAAACATAATCAGACTTCAAATCTTGTCATAATCTGAGAAGTAATGGTAATCATGGCTAATGGATCAGATTTGGGGGGTAAAATGGTGAAATCTGGGCATCATCTCCATTAAGGAGCTTATTTGTTTTCAGATTCCGAATAAATTCATGCAAAATCTGATATTGAACTTGAAATTCCTTTCTTGCTGGATAATTAATGTGATTGCATTTCATGAAGATTTTAAGTTTTGTTATTTCATGCTTAATTATCATCTCATAAACTTGATGCCTTTTCCTCTCTTGTTTTGCAAGGAAAATTGTTGAAGGAGGCAAGGAAATTTTTGAAACTCCAAGAGGATGCTCCAAGTTCCAAGCTTGAAGACTTCACGAGGGAAAAGAAGGGCAACCAAAGCGAAAGGTGGATATGAAGGAGAAAGGGTTGAATAGAAAATTTTGGAGCTCTTTGGCAACGAAATCATGGGAAGCTACTTTCCTGGGAGAGCGAATCTTGGAACAACTTAGAAGATCAAAGCAAGGATGGTATGCATGTCCTTCATCATCACATCAGCAAGTGGGAAGGAAGTTCACACCAAGTTACCGAAGGACAAGACATCAAGGCTATTCAAATTGAGATCAATTTCGGATTCAAGATCAAGATTAGAGGGATGAGTCCAATCACTTGAAGGCGTTTCCAAATACAATCAAGTTCAAATCAGATCGGGTGCAAGTTCAAGGATGTCAATCCAAATCACGCCATAAGAAAACTTCCAAGAACAAAGATGGAGAAGAGTTGAGAAGATGAAGCAATTTGGGAATATGCCATCATGTTGGGAAGCTAGGCAGTGTTGAGTATCAAGAGATATTTTCTCTTCACAAAGATCAATTAGAGCTACATGATAAGGATGATGAAGTGGCAATTGGGTGTCTTCTCCAATCAGAAAATTCCAATTTCAAGCACATCCAATCATATCATGCCAAGTGTCCTATTTTCTCATTGGTTGAGAAATCATTGTAATTTTTTTATTGGCCCATGATTTGGTGCCCTCATTTAATTGGTTGAAAATTTGGCAACTCTAATTAGGGTTTTTAGGATCGAATCTTGGCCCTTTGTTGTAATTGGACATCTATAAAAGGCCAAGGCCTTCTCATTTGTAAAGGGGTTAGCTAAGGAGCATTAGATTTGAGTAGTGGAGAAGTAGTGGGATAGATTAGAGTGGGTTAGCCAAGGGAGAGACTTATCAATTTGTTGTTATGATGCTATTGAAGTAATGGATAATTCATTGTTGGTCATCATGGTGAATTGCTTAATATTGCTTTGAAGTGTTGCATGGTTTCTTTAATCTTTCACTTGGAGTAGATTTCTTTTCATGTTGTTAGAAGTAGCTTAGTTGGATGAAAGCAATTGTTAGAAGTAGCTTCCTTGTTGATTGTGGAAAATCTTGTGTGGTAAGCTAGTCATTGCACTTAGGTTCAATTGACATTGCATCCTTAGTTTGCACTTCCAAGTTGGATTAAGGAGAAGGTGTTGATATGAAAACATTTGAGATCCTTAGAAGCTTGCACTAGGTGAAGTTGAGGTCGCTGATAAGATTTCATCTGGTAGAGTCCAAGTCCATCCATGATTCCTTGCATTCCTAGTTAGAAGCAGAAGTAGAAGTTAAGCTTAAGTTTAAGTTGAAGTTGAAGAGTTGAAAGAGCAAAACTGTATTTTCATTGCACATTGTGAAGCTAAATCTTTAGAAGTACAAGTGGTTGATATCCATTGAATGAACTAGCGTAAGTCCCCCAAGTGATTACCAACAAATCACATTATTTCACTGAGCGAGTGTCCACAATAGAGGGAACCTTGAAGTCATTTCATGCTCTTACGTTGCAAGCTTAGCATGAGAGATGATCTTATATCAAGAGAGGATTTGAGTATTTGGTATTTCATCTTGGAATACTAAGTATTTGCTTTTGCATGTTGTAGTGGAACAAAATTCACATCAACACTATGCCACAACCAAGATTCATCCAACATACTCAAACATCATGTTTCACCTTTTACATCATCAAGAATATACAAGTTGTTTGCTGCCCTTCTTGCTTCAGCAATATTTTTACCATTCTTACTGATAACACACTCATCTGGATTGAAGATCACACTATATTCTTGGTCACATAGTTGACCAACACTTAAAAGATAATGTTTAAGTCCTTTCACATACAAAACATTTTCAACTTTAGTCTCACCATCATTAAGTACAAGTCTGCCTTTACCTATAACTTGGGGTGAAGAATTTCCACCAAATCTTACCTTTCCTCCGTTTATCTTCTCTAGAGTTGGGAATTTATTCTTATCACCAGTCATATGTCTAGAACAACCACTATCAACATATCATAAATCGTTCTCATCTTGTGCAAGAAGAGCTGTTTGCACTACTAGGGACTTTAGAGAGATTTCCTTCTCTTTCTTCCTCCAAACTTTAATCTCATTAGCCTTGTCCTTTGTTTCAACCTTCTTAGAAAAATCCGCCATGCCACTTTTACAAAATCTTGCAGTATGACCAAGATTATTGCATTTATAACAAATAACATTGTAATTTCTCAAAGGAGCAAATTAATTCCTATTTGCAAATCTGAAATCTCTTCTAGCAACCATTCTACAGTTAATGGCTTTTTGTCCAAAGTAATTTCAAGCAAAACAATAACCATGAAAGAAAGTATTCTTAGACCTGGTCATGTGTGCTTGTCTGGAGGTAGGCGGCTGTTTGAAATCGTTACTTCTGATCTTTGCTGTAGAACCCCTTGAGCCATCACCATTAAGAGCCTGCTGTTCTTCTTTTGATGATTTAGAACATTGACCTTCTAAACCAACTCCACATTTGTCTGAAGATTGTTTTTGAGAGGCTAGAAGATCATCCAAAGATAGTGAACTTTTCTGACTTATGTCTTCTCGATTCAACAATGTTGATGATTTACCAATATTTCTGAGAGAAACAATTTCAGCTTCCAATTTCTCAATGTTTTCTTCTTTCATCTTAATCTGATTTTTGAGATCTTCTTGAATCTTCTTTGCCTCCTCATTCTGAGCCTTTGTGTCAACAAGGAGCCTTTCTATTTCTTTAAGTGTCTTGATTTTCTTGGTCTTTTCTTCACTTTCTTGTTGGAGCAGCAACTTTATGTTTTGATTTTTCTTTTTAAGTCTCTTGATTTCAGCTAGAGCAGCCATCAACTCTTGTTCAAGATCAACTTCGTCCTCTTCATCAACACGTTCTTCCTTCTCTTGATTTTCATCACGTACTTCATCAGTAGAATCTTCATGTTCTTGATTTTTAGCATGTACTTCTTCCATGGCCATGTACAATATATCTTCAACTAAGGATTCTCCATATGTTTTCTGAAGTTTCTCCCAAATCTCTTTAGCGGTATAGCAATGCATGACTTTCACAAGTTCTGTCTCGGATAAACAACTTAAGATCACATTCATAGCTTTTGCATTGCTATCAAAAACCTTCTTCTGATCAGCATCTGTTGGAGAATTTGAGGAATTGTATAACTGGTTTTCACACTATTCCAGACATCAAACCGAGAGACATTAGATATGTAAGCATTCGAACACTCTAGAGTGTAAAGTTGGAGCCATCAAATAAGGGAGCTCCACTTGTAGCTAGATCTTCAGTATTAACTTCCTCTACAACCATGAATAAAATCTCATCTTTTAAGGACTCCTCATCTCTACCATTTGATGAACAACTCTCTTCTTTCTATCCATATGTTTTCTGAAGTTTCTCCCAAATCTCTTTAGCTGTATAGCAATGCATGACTTTCACAAGTTCTGTCTCGGATAAATAACTTAAGATCGTATTCATAACTTTTGCATTGCTATCAAAAACCTCTTCCCATCAGCATCTGTTGGAGGAATTTGAGGAATTGTATAACTGGTTTTCACACTATTCCAGACATCAAAACCGAGAGACATTAGATATGTAAGCATTCGAACACTCCAGAGTGTAAATTTGGGGCCATTAAATAAGGGAACTCCACTTGTAGGTAGATCTTCAGTACTAACATGGGGTGGCCTACTTAGATAGGAACCCGTCTCTGCCCTCCCAATTACATCTTCTTACTAACATGTACATGATTGCTTCTATTTTTTAGTTTCACTTCCAACAACCATCATAGGGGTTGGAGAGGAACACACAATAGGGTGCTTGGAACATTCAATGCAACTAAGCCCAAGGGCATGATATAACACCCCTTGGCCCTCAAGTGGCAGGATCTCTTGACCACCCAACATGGGGTGGGCCCCTTAGATGAGGTACTTGTCTCTCCCCTCCCAATTGTGTCTCCTTACTAACCCATACATGATTGCTTCTATTCATTAGTTTCACTTACAACAACCAACCATCATAGGGATTGTAGAGGAACACTCAATAGGGTGCTTGGAACGTTCATTGCAACTAAGCCCAAGGGCATGATATAACACCCCTTGGCCCTCAAGTGGAACTCTTGTCCATCCAACATGGGGTTGTCTACTTAGACGGGGAACTCGTCTTTGCCCTCCCAATCATATTTTCTGACTAACCCCTATATAATTGTTTGTAGGAGAATAAATATATCAAATAAATAATTAAAGAATCGAGATAGATTAGCAATTCTCATTGTTAACTATATCAAAATACATAAGAGATTATATATTAAATAATATCATCACATTGCATACCGCAAGACTTGCCTTAATATTTTAGATTGATGTACTTTTTTGAGTTATATTCAAATCAGAATTTGTCATATGATTATTGTTGAACGATCAAGATTTGTATGAACAATTTATTTATTTTAGGCATTGGCAAGTGATGATTAAGTAATTGTTGATTAGATGATTGATGAGTGATGATGTAATGAATTTTGGTTCGATACATTGGTGAATGATGATTGAATGAATGCTGATTGGATAGAGAGATGCTTGATTGCTGAATTGTTTTTTTTTTTATCCCAAGATGAAGTGATAATCAATGTGGATTTGGTGATTGTTTGCTTGATCTTGTTGATTGATTGTTTGCTTGATTTCTTGAGGGGTTAATGATTGATGGATGAATGAAGGATTTGTTTTGATGGATTCATGAGTGATGATTTATGAGTGATCCTTCAATGCTTGGAATGAATTCTCCTTTATACTTAAATGGTGAGAGGATCACCACCTTTTAGAAGAATTGAGTCACCACTTTTCATTGTTATCTTTGAGAATAATATATTATTCCCAAAATTGATCTACCTTGGATCTCCTCAAATAAAACCAAAGTTCCTAGACTTGGACTCAGCGCAGACTCGACAAGTCTAACCCAACTCGGGACTTGGCAAAAAACAACTTAGCAAAAACTTGGCAAAACTCGACAAAGTGGAAAAACCCAAGAAATTTAGAGATATTTAGGGATTTAAAACCTGTTTCATGCACCTTTTATTGAATAAAGCTTAAAGACACAATAACATCATCAAATAGAAGCCAATTTGACGACATACAAAAGTATACATTGATCACATAATTATAAACAAATTGTAGCTGAGATAAGATAAATTTATTTATGTCCAACAAAATGACCACAAAATGGGTCAAAGGGACTACCAAAAACAAAGCAAGGGACTTGCCCACAAAAGGAGCACCAAACGATGCCCGAGGAAATAAAACATAAGCAGGTAGAGACAAACTGGCAAACCTGAACAAAACAAGAAAGCAAGAGTGGGATGGTGTCCAACAGAGAGACCACACTGCCCTCAAGAGTCTGAGACACCAACAAAGAACCTACAAACAAAGGGGTAAGACAAAGATCTAGTTGGGGCCCAGGACACTGCTGAGAAGTCTTGGAGGAGGGCTGTCGTTGTCGGGAGGTCTTGCAGGAGGTAGGTTGATGCTGAGATGAGCTCTTGCAGGGCTTAACGGATCATGAAAAATCTGAGGAGGAACCGAGTTGACGTATGGTACGCTGTGCTGAGGGGAGCCCCGCAAAGGAGGTGATAAGCCGACAAGAATGTGACTAAATAGGATCCTGGTGCTGAAGTGAGTCGTTTTGAAGCCTGGTGTCTTCCTGGATGTAAAGAGTAAGACACCTTTGATCTGTGAATTTGAAGAAGGCAGAGATATCTTGAGACTCCCTATAGAGATAGTAGAATCTTCCCTTGATCTCATACTAGATAGGACAATGAAATATGAAGTGATGTTCGGTCTTAGGCTCTTAGATGTTGCAGAGTTGGCAAACCTTGTTCTCTATCAAGTTGGTGAGCCGTTTCAATGCGAAGCCGATGTGAGCCCACTTTGAAGGATTTGAGAGGGATCTAGAGGGAATGGGACCAATGGTGGGAAAGGTGCGGAGGGTGAATAATGATCCCATCCCGAACCTCAATAAAGCGTGCTGCATAGAATGCCTATAAGACTCATTGTTATGTTATGACTGGGTACAACATTGACACATAAAGTTATAAACATACATATAAGCAATAAAAGAAGATTTCCACTTCCAATATATATTAGCATGCATATAAGCTATGAGAGAAGATTTTCCCTACTTAGAAGTTGACAATAATATAGACTTATTGCTGCTATATTCCAAAATGTTTCTAACTTTCTCCCTAGAAATATAATTTCACCAACAAAACAAATACATCAAATATATATCTTATTGCGGTGCGATATCCATCTTTGTGTCCATGCAACTCTATTAAAAAGCTCAGGAGGAAGCTGGGCCTTACCCAGTCTTCCTTGAAATAATTATTAAAAATTATTTACTAGATGTTACAATTTGTCAACAATCATAAGAACAATACAAATTTCTTAGGATTCACAATTTTTTTTTTCCTATCAGTTGCTCTTATCTATGTGGGGCAATGCCACAAATGAGATTAGAACCCAACAATTCTTGGACAAGCTCTCTTTCTTAACGTTCTTCTCATGTATTTCTAATAGTCTCCTTCATTTTGCATTGCTTCTTACCTTCATTTATTTGTCAATCTCTAGATCATAAGCATTGTATCCACTTGGGATAGTGTAAATTCCCAAGGTTAGTTGATTTGCTCTACTGACTTGTTTTTAGTCTTTTCTGTGGCCAACCCACATTATCTTGTTGCCATTCTTTGTGTGCGAGGCAAGTATTTCTTGTCATCATAAGTAGCTCCTTGGATCTGGTCTCCTGACAAAACTTGGTAGGAAAAATGGCTTTGCAAATATGCATAAAAGTGATAATTATATATGAATATTGCTTTCATGCAAAGTTCCATGACTCGGACTCGCCTATGACTCGACAAGGTTGACTCAACCCGTCACTTGCCGATGACTCAGCTATGACTTGGCAAAATGAAAAAAAACAAAGATTTTTTACGATTTAAAACTTGTTTCATGCAACCATTATTGAATAAAGCTTAAAGACACTATAACATCATCAAATAGAAGCTAATTTGATCACATACATAAGCATACATCCATCACATAAGTACAAACATAAATTGTAGCTGAAGGAAATAGAAAACATAGATATGCAGAATTATAAATATTGTCAAATGTATATAAAATCCATGAAATCTATGACATCAAATGTTCCCAATCATGTGTAAAAAAAACAAGTCTATGGCTCAGGCTCTAGCTTAGCCTCAGCCTCAGAGTAGAGTTTGTCTGCCTCCTACAAATGCGTCTGAGTTAGGTCCTAGATGATTGACAAGCCATAGTCTCTGCCTGTGAGGTGCCACTCTGATCAACATCAGCTGCATGGGCAGCTGATCTTGTTGTATGCTCCTCTGCCATATTCACAACCTCAGCCTCTTTGTGTACCTGGTCAACCCACTCAATGCTCCTCAATGAATACAGGATCAGTAGTCTTCAGTGAGCCACTCGGACTCTGGATCGATCTCGGCTAGAGTGATCGGAGTGGAGTCAGTGTCCAAAATCTGTCTGGTCCTAAGATGGAGGTTGTAATGAACGAAAACAAGATCATTCAACCTCTTCACAAACAATCTATTACGCCTCTTAGAGTGGATGTGCTCGAACATGGACCAATTGCGTTCACATCCAGAAGCGCTCCATGACTGATTCAAAATACAGATGGCAAGTTTTTGAAGGTTTGGGGCTGTAGGCCCAAACATTTGCCACCATCTATCTGAAATAAGGAAAAGAAAAAAAATCAGCTCATTTCCAACTTGAAGGATAGATTATAAAATCAAAATGCATAAGCCATAAACTTAAGAATCTTAAGTTTAACATATTTTTCTACCTGGCTGCAATGTTATCCTAGCGTCTTTGCACATCTTGCTTGCAAAAATCATCCCTTGTTCATTATTATATGCATCTATCTCTTGCACTGTAGATGTGCAATCACTAGACATCTTTTGCATCATTGTATATAAGCCACTAAGAACCTCCTCATCCGCCTTGAAGTTATAAGGAAATGAGATGAAGGATTGAGAAAATAAGTTGCTGCATGGATGGGCCTGTGAAGCTGGTTTTGCCATCTCCTATCAATGATCTCCCAAATGGGGCCATACTTATCCTCAACTCATGCATACATGGATCTAATGGCCTCCTTGGCCCTATCCATGCCATCATATATGTAGCCCATAGAGGGCTTCTCCCCATCAACAACTCGTAGGAGAACTACGAGGGGCTTAGTGCCCTGCATATAATGTTAAAAAAGAAGTTAAGTCACAAGTGTGCATTAAAAATTTAAATCAAGAAAAATTGCAATGTTTAAAACAAAGCAAAATAATATTTACCTGCATGATCTCTGCACAAGGGGTCCAAAAACCTGGCTCATAAAAAATACAATCTGCCACATCCATCCCTGTAGTGGTCGTAGCATAGGATGAGGCAGTACACTCTTAACCAACAAACATGTGTTTCAAAGCTGCCTTTGATTTGAACAAGGATTTTAGTGTGAGGAAATTTGAGGCAAATCTCGTGATACCAGGACAAGTTAACTCCTTTTGCTATGGACCAATGCATGATTGTAGATAAACTTGCAAATGTTTTTGGCCTTATCAACACTTGATTTGACCCATTCAAGCTTGTCAATATCCTCTAACATGACGTCAAGGCAATGAGCCGCACATGGAGACCAAATTTTTTTCGGGTGTCTATCCATCAAAAGTTTACCTGCAACAATTTTACATTAATTAAGAATTTAGATGTGTTAAGAAAATTTTAAATAAATTCATAGATGCCTCTCCATCAACTTTTAAAAAGTTAAAAGTTCACCTGCAACAACATAACTTGTTGCATTATCTGTCACCACTTGCGCGACATTTTCTTCCCCCACCTCATGTATAACTTCCTCAATAACCTCACATAAGTATGTGGCATTCTTCACATGTGAGGAAGCATCAATAGACTTCAAGAACATGGTGGATCCTGAAAATAATAAAATAATTATCAATTATCATGGATTAATCAACAAATCAAAAAATACATTAAATTATTCAATGCATTTAGGGAACAATCACCTCCATAGGAAACAAGAAAATTTAGGAGTGTCCTATTCCTCGTATCTGTCCAACCGTCTGTCATGATGACGCAACCCTTTTGGCTCCAAGAATTTTTGTGGTCCTCTAGCGCAACTTTCATATCATTAACCATTTCTAACAAGAGGGGGCCACTTAACTAAGCATCAGTAGGGGCTTTGAAGCCCGCCCCACAAATGGCTACGACATCTATCATGCCTTGCCAATAAGGAGACCTATCACAAATAGATTATGATTAATCATTACACAAAGCACAGTTCAACTTCAAACTTAAATTTTAAAATTTAATTTTAAACTTAAAGCAATCAAATAATTTTTTTTTACCTGGCCGCAACAAATGGAATGGTGCAAAAGTATCAAAACTTGCAAATTTGTTTTCGTGCAACATCATGGACCTTGTTCCAACCCATGCTCTCAAGCAAGGGTTGTGCACCAAAGTAGTGCGTGTCATAAGATAACTGTCCAACTTCGATATCCAGACTCTAGGGCCAAGGGTAATAGTGCCACTAGAAGGAGCAACAGTAGAAGCACTAGCACCAGGACGAAAGGGAGGCATGGAAGAACCCTATCCAACACAGCCTGCAGATGTGGATGTAGATGTAGATGCGGTTGCAGTTGCAGTTGTGGATGCGGCTGCGGCTGCGGCTGTGGATGAATGGAAGCCAATAGCATTTATCTTTTTCCCATTGCCTCTTTTTAGTTTCCTTTTCATCCACATATTTTTCTAACCGTACATAACATAAACGAATTGCTTTGGGAGTTGTCTTGAAACACGGGTTAGCATCATTGCCAAGTATGGCGAAAATATGGTATTTAAACCTATTGATGCCACCATGAAAAATTCTTTACAAAACATGCATTTTTTTTTTTTGTCTACCAGGAAACTCTTCAGTATATTTCCAAGATTCACACTTTGGAGGCATAGGGAAGAATTAATGTTTTCAAAACTTGAAGGTTGTTGCAATAGACAAAATTGTGAACAAAATTACAAATTTGTGCATTGTATTTTAGAAAAATCAGCAAACCCTACATTTTTTTAAGAAAAAATTGTAAAAACATGTTTACTTTTTTTTCTTAAAAAAATCAAGGGTTTTCTATTGTTCTACTTCTCTCATTAAAGTATGCAATCTATATTTTAATAGAAAACATTCAAGATTTGGAAAGTTGAACTTAAATTTAAAAAAAATGGAAAATCCATAAACATATAAAAAAACTAACAAAATCTACAAAATCTAACACTTACCTCTTTCAAATGAGTTGAAAAGTCTTGGAACAACTTCTATGGACTCTTTGATGCTCCCAATGCAAACCTATGCCTCCCCAATGTGATTTTGTGGACTCCTTGATGCTCTTCTTGCCTACTGGTTGCAAACCTATGGCCTCTTGTTTTTATTCCTCTCACTTTTCCTCTCTTTTCATAACAAGCAAATAAGACACCTTTTAGGGCAACAATGAAAAGATATGCAAAAAAAAAGGGAGAAAGTAAGTGTTTTTTTAAATTTTTAACTTGGCAGATGACTGCTTTTGCACGCGGGTCGTAGGCTATGAACCTGACAAATTATGGCATGACCCACTGGCTCGGCGAGTCATGCGGGTCATAACCCATGACCTGATGGGTCATGCTGGCGGGTCATATAAACTCGCTAGGGACTACACGGCCTGCGACCCGCCTGAACTCGCATGACTTGCCACGTGTTATGGAGTACTGCTTTCATGGTTTGTGAATAATCATGATCTAAGTTGCCAATTTGGGTACGGGTGCAGGTACATGAATTGGAACCGGGTACTGCGGTATGGCAATTTTTTTTTACCTTGGGTACATATACTAGAAAGTGTATGCATGCATGTATGTAGTCATTAACAATTTATTCTAATTGATGCAGGAGAAATCTGTTGTTCATAAAATTATAAAGAGTTACAAGTGCTGCTACATTAGACCACTTGCATTTGGATTTAATAAGCCCCATAATTAGCAAATGTAGAAAAGTATCTCAAAATTAATGACTCCTTATGGGCACAAATCTATCATATTGAAGTTGGAAGACTCATTTGATTCATTCTTTTTTAAGGTAAAAGTATTTTATTTGTTATTAAACAAAGATCAAGAATGATCTATATATACAAGTGTACAAGAGAATATTTCTTAAACGAACAGAGAGAGAAATAGAAACATTCTGAAGAGAAATAGAAACAAAAGGAAGTTTCCATATTGAACAGAGAGAGAATATGGAAACATGGAAGAAGAGTGACCATTAAAATAGAAACAAATCTACGGAAGAGAGAAACATAAATAGAGAGATATTTAACTCTAATACCCTCCCTTAATGGTCAATCTAACTTCAAAACAAAAGTCTGCAAGTGAATCCTCAAAAGGCGTAAAAGGCGTAAAAGGCAGACTCGGGCTGATCATTGAGCTTTGCATGTTTTTTGCAATATTGGCCTGTGGCTGAGACTCTTCCTTCTTCCGCTGTTCAGAATTAATCCGAGTCCTGCAATCTCTGATCACATGACCAAATTTGTGGCAATAGTTGCACCGAATGTGCTTCTTCTTTTAGCTATCTTGAGGTTGAGCTGATGACTGAGGTGTGCCTTTATCCTTGTGAAAGGATTGGACTGCAAATGCTTGTTCAGAGGAGGAAGAAGTGGCACTGCTACCAAACTGTTGTTTCCAACGATCCTGCTGCAGAAGTTTGGTGCACAAATCTGGAAATTTGAGGTCAACATTAGTTGCTATAATGTTGAGTGTCTCAATAAAGTGCTCATAGGAATGTGGTAGACTTTTCAGATTAATGACTACCATATCCTCTTCCTCCATTTTACAGCCAATGGCCTCAAGTTGATCTCTGATGTCCTTAATCTTCAAAAGATGTTCTTGTAAGGACATGTGCTCATCCATAATAATAGAGAATAACTGATTCTTCAAAGAGAAAGCTTTGCTTTTGTCAGATGTCTCGTGGAGATCCTTCAGTGCAGTCCAGATCTCTGCAGCTGTCTTGGCAAAAGGAATCTGAGGCAATTGATCATCTGTGACAGAGAGCTTGAGAAGCATGACAACTTCTCGATTCCGGTCATCAAATTTGTCCTGATGTGCTTGGACTGATGTAAGATGAGTCTCTGTCCCCAAAACAAGCGTATCAAGGGCATCAATACTCGAAGATGGTCAACATTCTCTGCTTCCAGGTGTTGTAATTCTTTTCGTTAAAGTGCTCATTGCCTTCCAACATAAGGTTGGTAAGAGACGCCATTGCACATTTTTCAATGCAAAAAAAAAAAGTGAAAAATGTGAAAAAGCGATAAAGAATCTGCTGCATGGATTTCGAGGCAAATCAATGGAAGACCCCAAAAAATTGGATGAAGACCCAGAAGAGCACAAAAAACCCATAAAGTATCTGAAATTAGATTTGAAATTCGCTGGTGTTAGTTACCAATAGGGTCTACTTGCTTACAGTGGTACAAAACTGGAACATGCATGGAACAAAGATGGAACATAAAAGAAACAACATATAACCAGCAATCATCTTATGCTCAGCAAGTACACAACACAGATAGGACTAATTATTCTACTGTAGTTTTTTCTATTTCCACCCAAAAAGATAGTCCCTACAATAATGTGCGGGACTCTTATATAGAGAGCCAAAGGTTGGTTCGAGGCCAACCGTTTTCCAACTAATTACTACTAACAATCATTGATTAAACATATTTTAACCACACCCGACCATCTAACTTTATTTATTAACTATTACATGTCTACAGCTGGCACAAAAATTGAGGCACAAAAACCGATGCACCCTAAAAAATCTAACATCGACCCAGTTGAGGGTTTAAAAAACCCACCACAAATCTACAATCAGATTTTAAATCTGGCTAAAGCGTAGAGAGTTTCGAAAGAAACCCTAGCCGTCTGTAGAAAATGTTGAAAAAAGTTGCAGAGCTTGAAAAATGATGGATTGTTCAGACGGTTATGCCAAAATCAAAACCCCAACACCCATGAACTGAGTAGAATGATGCAGTAAAAAATTGCAGAAAAAAACCACCGAAAACCGTCACGGATATCCTTAGAGATATCTCATAGCAGCAAGAAGAAGCCACGAAACAGTGGCGTAGCTGCACAAGGAAGGCCACAAAAGCTTGAAACACAGGTTGTGTCGTCGCGGTTAGAAAGAACGCGGTTACAGACTCCCCCGATGATGCAAAACTAGCCGCGGGAAAACTCCCAAAAAACGAAAGCCTTTGACTGCGGGTTGCTGAGAAAAAACGCGGTAAAAGAAATGGTGATGAAGTTTGCAGAAATGATTGTAGAGAAAACGACCAATCCCCAGAATTTTGAACACAGACCAAGCCAAGGAGATTTGAAATTTTTTAATCTAAAAATTTCATGAAGAATTTAAAATTTTTTGAGCCTATTTCGAAAAATAACACAAAAATTTTCAAGAATGAAATTATTATTTTTCGAAAAAAATAGCTCTGATACCATATTACGCTAAGTAATTGGTAAATATATTTTATGTGTTATTAAACATAGATCAAGAATGATCTATATATACAAGTGTACAAGAGAAAGTTTCTATAATGAGCAGAGAGAGAAATAGAAACATTCTGAAGAGAGAAATAGAAAGAAAAGGAAGTTTCCATATTGAACAGAGAGAGAATATGGAAACATGGAAGAAGAGTGACCATTAGAATAGAAACAAATCTACGGAAGAGAGAGAAACATAAATAGAGAGATATTTAACTCTAATAAGATACACATCAATTATTCATGAATAATCTATGCTCAAGATACTTGCTGCTACTAGTAATCATATTCAGTAGTATGGTAATTATTAATTAATAATAAAATCTCGAAAGTACATCAATAGAGCAAGTTGTTGCATGTTAAGAGCAGGTTCCCCATGTCTGCACTGTGAGATTCCATAGTTAGCATAGTTATTTTCAAAAGTTATTTAATGTAACACAATTATGATGAAAATAGGAAAATTGAGCATTAAAAAATAAAAACGTTTTCTTTTTGTTTAAAAAATTGCTTTTTGGGCAACCCTGGGTTGTGGGTATGCATGGGTGTGCCTGGGAATGCCATGGGTCCATCCTGGACGAACCTATGCGCTCGGGCAGTACCTTGGGCAAACATTCGGCATACCAGGACTGGCCTAGCATCCGCAATGGGAAGCAAAGAACTGGGTAACACAGATCATGATAATGATGCGCATATCTTAGGATCTGACATTTATGAATTCTATTTTTATATTTAAGATAGATCATAAACAATTTATACATATAAGGCATCAACTTGCTCAGACAGCATGTAGCTGCCTCACTGGGACTCAAAAAATATACAGAAAAGTATTAGTAACCATGCAAGGTTACATCTTCGTGATATACAAAAAACTAGCCCTATACATCACTATTAATAACAACAACGAAATGTATATTTTAGAGCTGATATACAAAATGCACATGCTGATCCACAATTCTAGAGCAAAATATGAAACGGGTCACTGCTGAAATGCACATAGTGAAATGAAGCATCCTTTATAATCCTGCTTTCACTGAATGATTTGGGTCCATCCCATCCATGCTGTGGATCTGCCACAGAGAGGACTTCATTGTATCTAGCTTCTTCACAGTCAATTTCCTCTCCATCATTAGTGTAGACTGTGGTTCTGCTTTTTTTCGAGGCCTTCTTTTGCTGCTCCTCTACAGGGTTCCTTTCATTTTATTTCTTGACAAATTCCAACAAACCTTGCATAAAAAGGTTTGTTTTCTTCCTTGTTATACTCTTAAGGCTGCACATATAATATCTCTGAAGAGTTGACAGTCACTATCCAATTCTCAAGCAATTTCAAGAATTTGTTCATTGATATCTCCATAGTCACAGTTACCTGCATGGCAACAGTTAAAAATATGAGTTTCTTTTTAGACTCAGTAAGCAACCTCCCTTTTCCCTTGGAATTTTCCTCGTTTCTAAAAACCCAAATATGCCAAAGAATTTCGATGGAAGCAACTAACCAAAATAGATTGCCTTCTTTAAACAACTTGTTTATATTACCAAATAAAATTTTGGTCCACACAACATTATCCTTCCAACGATTTAGACCAAACAAAAAATGCTCCAAATTTCATTAGCAATGAACCATTCAAAGAAGATGTGCTCAATTGTTTTAGGTTTCCGACACACATTGTAAGGGTCAATATCAGTATTCATTAGTTTAGAAGGAAGTCTTTGTACAATCAAGACCCATTTGAAACTTGCTTTCTTGGGTCTCATAACATTGCTCCATAGCCCACTAAGAGTAGCCTGCCATTTTTTGTTAGAAATAGACATGTTCCAGATCTAATTAAGATACTCAAACAGAGGAGCTATCACAGATAGTTTTATAAATGCATTAACTTTTTTCTATTTAGTACCATCAGACCATGAAAGATTATCATACAAGGTATCATCAGAAATTCAAATACAAGCTTTGGGAAGCATAAGGGGGCTGCATGCTTCCCTAAGAATAGAGTAGGTTCTCCAATGAGTAGCAAGTAACTCGAATTCAAAGCTCAAGGATGCTCATGGTTTGAGCTGATCATCATTGATAATATCTCCAAAATATTTAATACCTTTGAAATACCAATTCCTAGCAAAGGAACCTTGCCAAGGGGTTTCTCTTTATAATAGTGATTCCACCAAATAGATCATTCTCTGTTAATCTTGTTATTATTGATTATGTCATTGCTAGTGATGTTACTCCTAATGGATTCCCATGCCTTCCAGGTACTTTTAAAGATAGTGGATCCTGAAGGAGTCACTAGGAAAGGACCTGCTAGTAAATCACAAAAGGGGAGCAACTTCCAAGACTTAGATTGCTTAGGGACTGCATTGCTGATGTTGTGTCTAACAAGGATTTTCCAAGGCTCCTGGCCGTCTAAGGCCTTAATGATCCATTTGGCAGCTAAGGCCATACCCTGGATCTTAAGGTCTTTCAAGCCCAGGCCTCCTCACCTCTTATTCATTGAACACCAACTCCATTTGACAGATTGTTGCTTGTTCTTCCCTTTGCCATCTGCACAAAGGAATTTAAATATCCGTTTCTAAATGTCATTGACTTGGTACCTGCTAAAATGTCAAACAGGAGAATAGATAGACTGTAAGATGGTAGGATCTTTTGGTTCACTTGCATCCTTCCAGCCAAAGTGAGATATTACTTATTCCATCTCCCAAGTTTGCAATCAAATTTTTCTTTAATCCATATCGCATGTCTTTTTGACAAGGACTGAGAGAAAAGGGGATACCCAAGTATCTAACTTGCTTGGTGGGTCCTCCCCATCCAAAATCATACTTTGAAAATGATTGAGGAGGTTTATCTTACCATCCTAGCATGATTGATTCAGTGTTGGAGAGCTTGGTGCCAGATGCCTTACAAAGGAGATTGGGTTTTATCATTATGGAGTCCATATTTTCCTTATTCAATACTAAAAGCAGCGTAGTATCATCTGCAAATTGGATTTTTACAAAATCCTTTTTATTGGGAATAGAGATGCCTTTGACTCTAGGGGAAAGAGTAGATTCCCATATAAGTAGTATAAGGCATTTGAAGTAATGACAAAGAGGGCAGCCTTGATAAGTAGTAAGGGAGTAGCCTTGCCTGATCGACCTTTTCAATTTGAAGGATTCAGTTCTAGAAGCATTAATGTCCACTTGAGCTACATCATCTTTCATGAGAGTCTGAACCAAATGACAGAAAATGGTAGGAAATCCAAAGGCTTCAAGAGTCGTGAGTAAAAAAGACCTCTCCACTCCATCGTAAGATTTTTCAAAGTCAAGTAGAAACATTGCAGAATTCTGATTAGAGACTTTGGACCAGTTCATTGCCTCCCAGCTTGTTAGGAGGTTTCCAAGGATATACCTTCCCTTAATAAAACTGGATTGAGTATTGCTAATAAACTTAGGGAGGATGTATACCAGCCCTAAGGCTAGATAGAGTCTTTGCAAGTATCTTATAGGACACATTAAAAAGATTGATGGGTCTCCACTTTTTCATGAGAGATTTATCCCCATTTTTGGACAATAATTTGATAATTCCTCTATTTATATTGTGGCCAGATGATCCTCTGTTTATGGCTTCTTTGTATACCTATAGTAAGTTCTCACTGATCCAATCACTGTGATTTTAATAAAACTCAATTGGCAGACCATCCGCTCCAAGGATATTTATCATTATTAAGAAACTGAATGACTTTTCTAACCTCTTCAAGAGTGATATCCTTGTCTAGGTTGTAAGACATAATGACTACTCATGGTCACAAATCTATCTTAGCTAATTTGAAGTTGCAAGACTCGTATTTGATTCATTCTTTTGTAAGGCGGATGAGTTGGATATTCAGCTTGCTTATGAACATTACTCACCTATGCCCAATTACCTAGGTAGATTTACGGTAGTAAGTGCTACATGATCCATTCTGTAGATGTAATTTTTATGACCCCTCCAACATGAAAAAATAAAATACTTAGTATCCTCTCCTCTCTTGAACAAGGAAACTTCAAATGCTAAACAATGTAACAAATGTGTGATCAAATGAAGCAACCCCAAGGTTTACAATGCGTACTAGTGACTTTATGTTGGATATAACACATTGAAATGATGTAATTTTGCTGGTAATCACAAAGGGACTCACGTAAATGTTCTTGGACTTGATCTATTCTTTTCCTTCGAAGGATGAATTATTTTGAACAAACCAACTGGAATTTGAACTAAATTGATTTGAATTTCAAATAAAGACAAAAAGGAAAGGGTTTAAAGAGTCTAAGTTACTTCCTAAGGACAATGATAACAATGGATGATGTTAGGATAGTACAATTCCTTAAACCAAGCTTTGCTTCGCCATGTGGAAGCAACTACACAAAAAATGATGCAACCTCCAATGGTAACAAAGGATTTTCATATTGTGAACATTCATCTAATTACCCAATATTGGTGCAATCCAACTGAACATTCACAATCGAACTTGTACTTAAGTCGGATTCAGACTAACCATACATTCCAATTTGCAATCAACAAACTACAAATGGTATGAACCAAGGAATTAAATACATATCTCCACATTTCTCTATTATATAATCAGTGAATTTCAATTAAAACTTGAGAAGTAGAAACCATGCAATATGACTCTAAGTCAAGCTCCCTGGCTCTGATTCTTGCTCCATGGGCTTTGTGGCTCCGAGTCTAGCTCCATTGGATTTGTGGCTCTGAGTCTAGCTCCATGGGCTCTATGGCTCTGAGTCTAGCTCTATGGCCTTCGTTGCTAAGACTCTAGCTCCATGAGCTCTGTGTCTCCGAGTTTGGCTCTAAGTCTAGATCAATGGCTTTGAGCTGAGTTAAGCCAGGCCGAGATGAGCCGAATAGAGCTGAGTCGAGTCGAGTCGAGCTGAGATGAGTTGAGCTGAGTTGGAGCCATAGAGCTAGACATGGGTTCCATGGCATGTAGAAGCAACACACAAGGATCCACCATATCTTCAATGAAAATTGTATATTAACTTCAACATAATCCTAGCAACAATCTTTGATTCCCTCCTACTGCTACTGCTATGCCAAGCATTGATCTAATGACTCCCAAATGAGAAGATCAAGCCTTATGTAGACCTCTCAATTACAATGAAGGGCCCAAATTGATTTGAAATCAACAACCAAGATAATATAGAGAAACCCTAATTAGGGTTAGTTACAACCATTGTTTAGAAGCATTTAATGTCATCCAATGATATGATTACCAATTTTTGAATACATATCCTTTTAGGGATGAACCAATGAGAAAATTCATTGTGGTAATATATTAAATGCCTTCCACATGTACACTTGTGAATGGGTCTGGTTGGATGAACTGGACATGTTGACTTGGATTCCCTTGATTGGTTGAAGATGAGTGGGCACCACCTCAGCATGTATATCTTGTTATCTTTGTTTCAACTCCATCGTTTCATCATCATAAAGAAGTCTCTGCATCTCTAGCAATATCTCTTGATACTCAACATTATTCAGCCTTAAATTGATTGTGATGGCTCATATCCTCAAATTGCTTCATCTTCAATCTTCATTGTTTTTGGAATTCCTTTCCTTGAATAGAAATTGATATCTTGACCTTGTAATAATTGGGTCCTCCATGTTGATCTTGGATTTCCAAAGGAAATCCAAGATTGATGTGGCTTTCTCCATTTGTAGAGCAATCCCTCCTTGTACAACTTGTTCTTTGAATTCCCTTTTGAAGTGGGAGTCTAGCCTTGTTCATTTCCTTCACCATCATGATGAATGTCTTAATGTCACCTTGAGCTTGAACTTGTCTTGGAACTCTTAAGTCGCCTTCTTGTTGTTGATGTTTTTCTTCAATTCATTTCCTTTTGTGATTCAATTTGCGCAAGCTCCCTTTCCTTCTTGACCATCATCATTCCTAGCAAAGAAAGAAAATAAAACACTTGTGTTAAGTTTATGAAATAATGAATGTAAGCAAATTTTGAAGGACTTCAGATATTTTCATGATTAATACCCTCTTCAAAGAATAAGATTTCATTTTAAATTGAATTTGCATTTGGATAGAGAAATGTGATTTCATTGTTCTTAATCTTATTATTTCATGCTTTTACCCTTTCTTGCTCAAAATAGCTCTTTACAAGGTCTGATTTTATTTGGAAATTGCTTGAAGACTTTCTGAAAGTGCTTATCCTTTACACAATTTACACTAAATTTAATCCACAAATTGCCCATGTGTCTGATTGAATCTGTTCCTTGTTGGAGTTGCCAATATTTCTGATTTTCTTAAGAAATTTGCCCAGGTCTGCTGAGGTTCGTACCTATCCCTGCTCTGATCTGTATTTGATTTAATTTGAATTGTTATTGAGTTGGGATCATGATCTTTTATTTATACCTTTCAAACCAAGAGTCGCACCACTTGGAGAATAGAGCCAACCTACTCATCATTCCTTGCATTTTTTTTTCTTCAAATTTTTAAAACTTAATGAATTTCTATTCTTGAGCCTAAATTCGCTAGGTGTGAGGACAAGTCTGAGCCCATTTTCAAGGTTGTAAGGGCAATCCTTAAATGGTAAGTGCGATTTTAAGGCTTATAAGGATTTCCTCAAAATAGGTGAGGGGGACCTTGATATGTTCAAGGAGTTTTCTCAATAGCTGGGTGTGATTTCAACATGTCTAAGGATAAATTCATAGTGCCGAGGGCGATCTCAACATGTCTAAGGAATTTTCATAATGGTTGGGCACGAATTAGAGTAATCTAAGGATATATCCTTAGAAGGTTGAGCGGAAATTTGGATTGCATAAGGATTATCCCCATGAAATGAGCGCGCAAAAGGCTTTGAACTCGATTTTCCATGAGTGATGAGCACAATGTTTAGGTTTGTAAGGACTAATCCTTAGAAATTGGGTGCAAATGATAGGCGTGTAAGGATTTTCATTTCCTTGGGCACAAATTTGATAGGTGTAAGGAAAAGGTTTTATTTCTTGAGCGCATTTTAGAAGTCTTCAAGGAAAATTCACCAAGGTTGGGTGCAAATTAGAGATAGGTGAGGAAAATCCATAGTAAGAGCGCGAATTCAAGGCATGTAAGGATTTCTTCTTCTTGCAAGTGGAATTCCTCAATTTGTAAGGATTTTTTCATTTTAAGTTTGGAATTTCCAACCTTAATTAAGGATTCCTCACTTCTTTTCTTGAAATTCATTGGTTTTTTGTTTTTTTGCCTTGCAAATTCTTTTCTTCCTTGATGATTATTTTTGACTTCTAATTTTGGAATTCCTAGTTTTATAAGGATTTTCACTTTTCATTTCATCAATTTGCAAACTTGATCATTAATCGCCATAAGACTTGATTTCACACTCTTAGCCAAATCCTTCACTCTAAAGCTTAATTTCACAAAGAAAGGATATCTCTTTCAAGGATTCTTGAATAGGGATCATATCATAGATAAAGATTTTGTTTTATGATCTTAGGATTTTTTGATTTTTCCTTTATTTTTCCCATTTGCCAAGGTCAGAAATTCGATACTAACAAGAAATGTTCCTTGTTTTTCCCAGCAAGCCTTGGAATTTCACATCTTCATGTTGATGTGAGTTTTTTTACCACTCCAATGTGCAGAATAAGATACTAAGTATCCTATCCTCTCTTGAACAAGGAAGCTTCAAATGCTAAACAATGTAACAAATGTGTGATCAAAAGAAGCAACCCCAAGGTTTACAATGTGGACGAGCAACTTTATGTTGGATGTAACTCAGTGAATATGATGTGATCTTGTTAGTAATCACAAAGGGACTTACACTATTCTTCCTGGACTATCAATTCTTCGCCCTCAAAGTACGAATCATCTTGTAAAGCAACTGGAACCTGAACTAAACTGGCTTGAACTTCAAATAAAGACAAAAAGGTAAGGGTTTAGAGAATCTATGATGCGCCTAAGGACAATGATATCAAAGGATGATGCTTAGATGAATGGATTCCTTAACCAAGCTTTGCTTCGCCAAATGAAACAACTACACAAAGATGATGCAATCTCCAAAGGTAAATGATTTTCTTATTGTAATCATTCATCCAAATACTCAATCCTGGCGCAATCTAAATGAACATCCACAACCGAACTTAATGCTTTAATTGAGTTTAGATTAACCATGCACCATGTTTTGCAATCAACAAACAACAAATGGTATGGACACGAAATTCATCATGCATCTTTACATTTCTCCATTTCAATCAATGAACTTTAACTAAAACTTGGAGAAGTAGAAACCATGCATCATGTTGAAACAACACTTAAAACTTCACCATATCTTCAATGAAAGTCATATATAGAACAACAATCTTTGATCTCCTCCTATTGCTACTACTACTTGTTGTGAAGTAATCGCACCATTGTCCCATTGCAAATGGGGTCCCTCTCTTTTCAGCTTCACTCTTGATGCGCAGTTAGGTGAATCAGAGTAGTTTGTGAAGTTTGAGTGGCAAATTTGGTTAAGTCTTAATAACTGAGGGAGTTTGGAGTGAGGGTCGATTGAAATAGGTGAAGTATAGAGAAGGTGGTCGGAATTCCTCTTCCTAGAGGAATCCCGACCCATTTGCTCCTCTGAATTATGGATCTTTGCCCAGACTTGGATGACAATCGACTAAGACACAATCGATAAGTAGCAAGGGGGGTATGAACCAAGTAGCAAAATGTATAAGGAGATGATTAAGTTCAATTGAGTTTGGAAGCCAAAAGAAGACCATGTGCAAGACTTGGTCAGGATTCCTCTTCCTTGAGAAATCCTGACTTATAATTCTCCAGACCATCGAACTCTGCCTCATCCAAACATTGAAGTCTAAGTGGAATTGAATGCTCAACAAGTTGAGAGGGGGGTTCGATTGATGATTGGAGGCAAGAACAACTAAGTCAAAACGATTGGAGGGAAACAATTCGTGCATGAGGAACGACGAAGACTATATACAAGTTAAAGATTTGGCGGAATTTCATTTCTTTGAGGAATCCCGACCCATGGCTTCCTCTTCCATGAAAACTCCCGCTCAGTGTAGATTTGAAGATTGGCAGTGACCATATTAGTGTGGTTGGAATTTCTATTCCTTGAGGAATCCCGACCTATGATTTCCCCAATCTAAGGGAATCCCGCCCAGTGAGCACGAACGCATACCCAACCACCTTGAGCATGGACACGATTGAGCGTAGGCAGAGTTAAATAAGTAGGAGAGAGAGAATTTGAAACCATAGATCATGGCAAAATTCCTCTTCTTTGAGGAATCTTGCCCATAATCTCTCCCACCAAAAGCATGCCTCCACAATGTTTTTAGGGCTTTCGAATTTTGGCCCCATGTATCACAGCCGATCTAATGAAATTGAAAACATTTGGTTTGGGTGTGTTTTTATTAAATGCAAAACCAGGTCAGCCTTGTTGATTAGTTCGCCTCTTCATATCCTAAGTCACCTATATAAGAAATCTTGAGAGCATTTCATTTGCACTTCAACTCAAGGCAAATTTGACACTGCTTTTGGCAGTGGATTATCTATAGATCTGGGCAGCAAATCATTTCCCTTTAGTAGCAGATCGCCTTGTGAAGACAACAATTATATCCTTGGTCAACATTTGAAGGCTTCAAGAGGAAACAATTTTAGATATAAAAGGTAGATTTCTTCCTAAAGACAGAGATAAAAGTGGTGAACAAGAGTGGAATCTGGACATGATGCTCATTGAAACATTCATTTAATTTTCCAGATTTCAATATAATTTCATTTTAAAGATTTGCAAGAAGGGCGAGTAGTTTGTGGATACATAATCAAGGGCCTTTCATTTTGATGCTATTTTTTTTTGATTTCTTTCATCCTTCCATGAACTTAATGCTTTTCTTCTTTGTTGTGCAAGGTGGATTCGAGGGACTGGCAAAGCTAGAAGGTAAGTGGGGGAGACTCAGGCGAGATCAAGCTCAATGGCTTCAAGCTCGAGCTTCAAGATTCCTAATGAGAAGGCAAGTTCAAATCAGACCATCAAAGGCAAATTCAAGATCAAGAATTGGAAGAGAGAGGATTAGAGAGGTTTATCAATAACTTGAATTTCCTTCGGAAATCCAAGTTCCATTCGAAGGATCCAGGTGCATGAGGAACTTCATCCGTTCAATTTTAGTGAAGAGTTTGAAGTTTTGAACACATCAAGCTTACAAATCCAAGAATACCAATTCAAATCAGGGCCATGAGAGGAATTCGAAATGAAGGATGGAGAAGATCTTAAAGAGGAAGCAATTTGGGAATATGAACCATCACATTCATTCCCAAGAGATGGATAGTTTCAGAAGGGTTAATTGTAGTTAGAAAGGTTTGAGTATCAAGATTTTCTTCATCAAAAGTTACTTTCTAACAATCAAGCAAGAAATATTTGCAGTTTTAACATATACATTCCACAAGCTAGGACTCAAAGCACATGTTCTTAAGGAGATCTACAGGATAAGGATGATGAGGTGGCACCTAACTATCTTCTCCAATCAGAAAATCCCAATTTCAAGCACAGTCAATCACAATATACCAAGTGCCCAATTTTTGCATTGGCTATCAATAGCGTTGTAATTTTCTTATTGGCCCACAAGGTGGTGCCCTCATGTAATTGGTTGTAATTTGGAAACCCTAATTAGGGTTTGTGGGAATCAATCTTGAATCAATCTTGGCCCTTGATCTTGAATCGATCTTGGCCCTTTGTTGTAATTGGACATCTATAAAAGGCCAAGGCCTTCTCATTTGTAACTCATTAGCTTAGAAGATTGGAGATAGTAGAGAGCTAGGAAATTAGATTAGGCTAGCTAGGGGAGAGACTTGACCAAATTGTTGCTATAATGCTTATCAAAGTGATTGATAATTCATTGTTGGTTCTTCATGGTGAATTACTTAGTGTTGCATGGTTTCCTCAATCTTTTGCTTGGAGTAGATTTCATTTCATCTTGAAGTAGTTTAGTTGAATAAAATTAATTGTGGATGTTTACTTGAATCACTCGACAAATCCGGGCCACGAGCCTCTTGCTGATTGTAAGTGTGCCTTGTGTGGTAAGACGATGATTGAAAGTGCTTAATTTCAATTGATATTCAATCTTTAGTTTGTATCCATTTGATGAGATTGGAGAGGAGATATTGATTTGAAAACCATTCGAGTGTTCCTTAGAAGCTTGCACTAGGTGGGTGGGAATCCTGACAAAATCACATCTAGTAGAGTCCAAGTCATCCATACTTCCTTCCATTCCTAGTTAGAGGTAGAAGTAGAAGTAGAAGGAATTAAGTTTAAGTTGAAGTTGAAGTGGAAATTGGAAAACCAAATATATTTTCATTGCACATTGTGAAGCCAAATCTTGAGAAGTGCAAGAGTTGATATCCATTGAATGAATAGCGTAAGTCCCTTAAGTGATTACCAACAAATTACATCATTTCACTGAGCGAGTGTCCACAATTAAAGGGGACCTTAAAGTCATTTCATGATCTTACTTTGCAAGCTTAGCATGAGAGATGACCTTATTCAAGAGAGGATTGAGTATTTAGTGTTTCATCTCGAAACATTGAGTATTTGATTCTTCATGTTGTAGTGGAACAAAACTCACATCAACACTACTCCTAATTGTAATGTTGATCTAATGACTAATCTTCTAATCAAATGACTAAATGTTTACAAATGAGAAGGCCAAGCCTTTTATAGACCTCTCAAATACAATGAAGGACTTAGATTGATTTGAAATTGACCAAGACAATTCAGTGAAACTCTAACTAGGGCTAGTTACAACCATTGCATACAATCATTTAATGTCATCCAATGAGTAAATTACATTGCTTTGAAATACATTTCCTTTTAAGGATGCACCAATGAGAAAATTGCTTGAAGTATTTCATTAAATGCCGCCCATGCATCCACTTGTGGATGAATTTGATTGGATGAACTTGGACATGTTGACTTGGAATCACTTGATTGGTTGAAGATGAATAGGCACCAGCTCACGTAAAGAAGAGATATCTCTTGATACTCAACATTATTTGGCCTTTGATTGATTGTGATGGCCCATATTCCCAATCTTCTTCATCTTCGTGAATGTTCTCCATCCTCTTCGTTTTGGATTTCTTCTCCTTGAATTGTTCTTGAAAGTGTTCTTATCTTGACATCTTGAACTTCTTGTGGTAGTTGGGTTACCTTATGTTGATTTTGGATTTCCAAAGGAAATCCAAGATTGCATCCCTCATTTCTAGAACAATCTTCTTGTGCTTGATCATGAATTCCATCTTAAAATGGGAGCCTTGTCTTTGAACTCAAACTTGTCCATTTCCTTGTTCATCTTGAAGTATTTTGATCTTTGGATTTCTTGAGTCACTCCTCTTTATCCCTATTTGAAATTGCCTTGATCTTGAAATCTTTTCTTCATGTTGTAGTGTTCTTCCTTGAGCGACTCCTTGCAGCAGAACTGAATTTTTTTTTTTGGATCAAAGTTATGATAATAAAGGGACTGCAAATTTTAAAGACTTAGAATATTTCATGACAACAACTTTTCAAGGATTGGGCTTTGATATTGATTTTGTCCTTAAGTTGATTTGAAATCTTCTTGCAATCCTGATGCAAGTCTGGAAATGCATGCTGATGATTGACTTTCTCAAATTCTGATCCTAATTTCTCATTTTTGCTGGGAAATTTCTGACTTTCTACACCTTCTTGCTGATGAATTTTGTTCAAATTTGATTTCAAATTGCTCTTGTGTCTGCCTTCTGATTTCACATCCCTGTTGAAGCTTACCCCTCCTTAATATGAATCACAGATTTCCTTGACTCTTAATTTGTTTTTGTCTGATCAGGAATTTGCCTTATGAAATTCTGGAAATGCATCCATCATTCTGATCTGATTTTTGCTTCTGCTCTTTTGATTCATCCTTAATTTGGAAACTTTGCCCTTGAGTTTGACGGAATTCGGATTCTAGGTCTGCCCTTCTGCCCTGCTGGGATTTAATTATGAATCGACTTAATTCACATTGCAAAAAGGATTGTGTTATCCTTTATATGCCTCTATGCAACACTTAGCACTTGACAGGAGGGTCAGCTAAGGGGGAGTTATATCTTGTTAACTTCTTAAGTTTCCCTCAAACTTTTTTAATCATTTGGAATTCTAACTGGGTCAGCCCTCTTTCTTCATGGATTTTGCCTTGCTTGAAAGGTATAAATACAAATTTGAAGCCCAAGTCAAAACCCAATTCACACGTTCAAACACATTATGCTTTCTGGTCTGCCTTTTCAATTTCGACCTCTACCCTTAAATTTGCACTTAGGGCCTGGAGATTTCACCCCTTGAGTCTGATTTGTGGAAATTCACATATAATTTGCATTAAATTTGTTCTAATTTTGCTATTCTTATTGGAAATATGCTTCTGATTTAAATAATTTTCGCCTCTATCTGTCGTGTCTCTGCTCTGTTTTTCACCTTTAATGCCTGAGTTTTGTTTTTTGAAATGACCTCCTTTAACTTCCCTATATACACTCAAGGTGCTTGATTTGAAGGGGTGCGACCCAATAGGTTAGAGAGGGCCAACATAGAACTTACTAAGAACTGCATTTTCAATCCCTTTTTTGCTTCAAACTTGCCATGTTTTTATTGGGCACAATTTTATCATTAAGTTGGAAATGCATACAAAGGAGGGCGGGATTTCTAATACAAGCTGGAAATTGCCTCAAAATTGCTCCAATTGCTGAGGTCAGAAATTAGCATACAAGCTGGAAATTGTCTTTGAAATGCTGTGTGAATTTTTCTTCCTCAAGCTGGAAATGTAATTCACAAATTTTAAACTTAATAGGAAACCCAAAAAGCTAGGTCGGAAACACACGAAGGAGCTGGAAATCGTTTTCAAATTGCTCCAGTTACTTGGGTTGGAATTTAGAGAGGAAGCTGGAAATTGATTTCATTCTTGACCATTTGCAATTTCACATTAAAATATCATGCTTTCTCCAGGTCGGAATTTAATTTGGGAGCTGGAAATTGTGTTTCACTTTCAACCACTTTGCAAATTTTCATTGGAAACAACTTCTAACCCTAGGCAGATTTGAGCAGTGGAGCTGGAAAGTGTCAATGTGTAGTCTGATTCTTTGTTTAGAACTTGAATTTACCCTCCACTCTTGAAAGTTGCTTATCAAAATTCTTGGATCATTTCACATCGAATTCACACAATTCTGATTGAACATTTTAATGCCTCTTTCACCTTAGCAACTTTTTGTTTTCCAAAAATTTCTTATTTTTGCAAGGGCGGAATTGAGAAGAGGAGCTAGAAATGGTTGAGGTATAGGTCAGATTTCCAGCTTAGAGCTGGAAATGAGCAATTTGAGTTTACCACTTCATCTCTCAAAAATTGATCTTTAAAACTCCTTGAACTTTGGATCAAAATCTACCGTTTTCAGTGCCTCTTTCACCTTGATCTTTAAAACTCCTTGAACTTTGGATCAAAATCTACCTCAGCTTGACTTGGCCATTTTACCTCATAATATCATGCTTTCTCCAAGGTCAGAATTCCATGAGGGAGCTGGAAATACTCTTCATAAAGGTCGGATTTCCAGCTTAGAGCTGGAAATGAGCAAACAGCTTTACTTAGACTTTCCACATTCTTCTTTCAAAATTTTCACCTATGGAGTTTACCTTTTTCTCCTCTTGACTTGTAAACTCAAAATTTATGATTTTCATTTCAAACCTCTTTATACTTGCAATTTTTCTCTCATTTCTTGGGTGGATTTTAGTTATGGAGCTGGAAATGAGCAAGGAAGGAGATCGGATTTCCTAGAACAGATTGGAAATGCACTCAAGGAGGTTGGAATTTAGAAGGGGAGCTGGAAATGCATCTTAACTTGGCCATTTTTTCAATTGAATTTGAAATTGACTCACAATCCTTGGGTGGGTTTTAGAGGTGGAGTTGTAAATGCTCCATGACCAAATTTTACCAAATGAGTGAGAAATGTATAAGGTTTTGGCCTAAGACACACATGTGAGGAACTTAACTTGATTTTCAATTGATTATGCAAGAATCATTAAGAATTTTCTTTTTTTAAATAGGATCCTTAATCACTATCTTTCAAGTTCCTTAACATTTGCATATTCCTTGCCCACTTGTTTTACAACTTAAGGAATTTCCATGATTACCCATGCTTTCAATTTGACTTGGTTCACCACTTCATCATTTCCGTGACTGGCCTTGACAACTTTTATACTCAAAGAAATTTAACATTTTCTCCCTCAATTTCCTCCTCTCAACATTTCAATTCCACACTTCACTCACAAATCGATCAAAATTCCACCTGGACTTGGCAAGACTTCCCAATTGCTTAGGAGACCAAGAGACTCAAACTATTGCCAAGCTAGACCAAAACTAACAAACATCTACGACAACCTAAGCTAGCAAGCGAAAAAAAGGGGGGTCCCCATTTTGCAATGGGGCGTGTTTGTTTACAACACAACACATCCTTAGATACATATTACACATCAATTGTTTGTGAATGATGCATGCTCAAGATGCTTGCTAGTACTAGTAATCATATTCATTATGGTAATTATTAATTAATAATAAAATTTCAAAAGTACATCAATAGAGCAAGTTGTATTTTAAGAACAAATTACCCCGTGTCCTCATCAAAAGATATTTTATGTAACAAAATTATGATGTGAATTGGGAAATTGAACATTAAAAAATAAAATGTTTTTTTTTTTCGTTTGAAAACATTATATTTTTGGGTGTTCTTGGTTTTGGCTACTCACGGTTATGCCATGGGTTTGTCCTAGGTGAACCCATGTGCTCAGGCAATACCTTGGGCGAACGTTTGTGTGTCTAAGGACCGGACCAACATTTGTAACACAAGGCAAAGAACACGGTAACATAGATCATGATAATGATGCACATAACTTAGGATTTGACATTTATGCATTCTTTTCACACATGGCTCATTTTTTTTTTCTTTTTGAAAGGCTATTGCTGTAAATTATACAAAACTCCAACTCTTTATCATGGCTTGTCACATTTTCTCAAGGCTCTTATTTTATTTTATAGCACTTTCATTCACTATCCATTGGCTCTTCTTTCCTCTGCTAGTCCTCAAAGAGATTGTATCCACATATACTAATGTCACTCTTCCACATTAGATCCATTTCACTTAATCCTTGTAAGAATTTGCAAATAGCAATGAACCAAGGATCTAGAGGTCAAAGTATAACACAGACAAGAGAGATGATATGAACAAGAATAAACTATATTCTCATTAATGATGCAATATGCAAATAGAAGATATTGGAGATGTTTACAATGTAGAAGTGCCTGCTTATATAGGCAAGGCAATAAGAGACAATGATAATGAGCTAATAAGCTATAACCTACACAAGGTGGAATCACATGTCTACCAAAGGTGGATCATCCTCCATTATGCAATGAAGTATGTGCCATATGATGAGGATGCTAATGTGATATGTGCACTAAAGGTGAATCTCACACATAAAGTGGAATGAGATAACAACTATTACCACATGAAATGGAATTTCTCCTACACCATGTCCTCAAGTAGGATGCAAACTCCTAGGTGTCTCGTATGCAATCTACAATGTATGCATTATCCTAAGTAAAGTGTAATTAGGAATATTTAATTACACTAACACCCCCCCTTAAGTGCAACTTAGGGGAATACACTTAAACTCACAATGCAAGATGGGTCGCGGCTATGAGCCCATGTTATGTACCCATGTACAATATGCAAATGCAATGCAAGAAATGCAATCTCTCATCAAGCAGAGAAAGGGAGAAATCCTCAAGGGACAAAACTCCCCTCCAAAAAGAGAGATGAAAACACACAAGATGCATGGATGGATGAAGGACTCAAGACCCCCCAAAGACTACATACACCATGTATATACAAGCAATTATCTCCCCATATGAAGGAAAGATGGAGACATAATATGCCCCCCATAATGAAGAAGCTCCAATGTTGATGAAGTGTACCTGCAAACAAAAGATAATCCAATGCCTAAAAGCTAAGTTGCCGATTGGGTGCGGATGCGGATGTGAGAATCGGGTGCGCGGATGCGTGAATTTTTTT
>MU227409.1:2250348-2276902 GCA_018584345.1 Thuja plicata
ATATATAAATTATTAAAATAAAATAGAAATATTATTAAATTTGAAACATTCTAATAAATTTTAAAATACTCTTATATATAGTTCAAAATTATACTTTTAATTTATTAATTATATAAATAATAAATGTCAACTTTCATATATTAAATGATAAATTTGTTAATTTAGAATCAATTTAAATATTTTAAAATATCATTGGGAGGCATCTCGCGATCCTTCCTTCCGTTTGTCTCTGACTTTAGGATCCATTTCTTCTGTCATTGATTCTGCAAAACTGAAACCGTGTCAAGAGAATGATGTCGAGATGGAATTCATTTCCATCGTCTTTAAGGGGCGACGGACTTCATATCCACTCGGGCTTCTATTCGAGCTTCAATCCTCCTGCACGAAAATGTGTATTTTTTTAAATAATTCAATAAAAAATGCGCGAGCCTTCTTCCGTATGAACGTTAGGGCGAACTTGAGCGAATTTTTCAGATTTTATAAAAGTTTGACATGCATCCTGGGATGCGCTTCCGACAGGCAACCACAGGGCATCCGCTCCCAAACACATCCGCTCCCGCATCAGCCCCTGCCTTCGACGCATCGGTATCTTAGCCTATAAGCAACATGTCTCCCCTTAGGAAGAAACAAATACATCATATGATGAAGAAGCCAACCCATGTCAAAATGGAAGGAGGAATGAAGTCTCCATCTCTGAAGATTGAATAGGTTTCTCCAAGCTCAAGGAATCCATCATATCATCAAACTAAACTATGAAATGTGACAAACCAAGTGAAGGAGAAGAATCATGAAGGTCAATCTCCAAAGAAGGTGAAGAAGTATCTCCAATTCCAACTGTGATGAAGCTGTCATCAAAGAGATGAGAAACCCCCTCAAGTATGTTACCCAAATCTGCAATATGAGACTGAACAAACAATGCTGAGATGCCATCCAAGTAGTCATCCCACACTACAAGATCTGAAGCACTATGATCATCCCGTTGAAGAGTAGAACTCAAGTCCAAAAAACCAAGAGGTGGAGGAGTAGAAAGCTCAACACTTGTCTCAAGCACACAATGATTCAAGTGTCTAAAGTTCTCACATACATAGTTCACCCTTGGTAGAAGGGTGGATACATCATGAACATCATCATCATCATCAGCAACAAAATGTGAAAAGGAATACAAGTTTGGTGCATGATAAACAACTCCCATAGCTATGACATCTCTAGTCTCTATGTCCCTAATGTAGATATGATTAGGAGAGAACTCAACAATTTACCTTGTGTCCCATGAGTAATTTGATAAATAGAAAGGAGATTAGTGGTCAAGGATGGTACACAAAGAACATCATTAAATGTCCCCTCTCCCATAGGAATAGAACCCTTCCCACAAACCTTCATGTATGTGTTGTTGCCCATCAATATATTAGGAAAATTGCAAGGCTCAATAGAAGAGAAAATACCCATAGAAGATGCCATATGATATGAAGCACCCGAATCAAGAAGCCATTTACCTTGCTCAGGATGTGTGGAAGCCATGAGTGCTTGACCTTTACCTTTATCCTTGCTTCATGATATAGATGGAGAGGCTGCCAAATGTGATGAAGAAGGAGGTGGAGAGACTGACGAGGGAAGCTTGATGTTGTTCTTTTGAAGAATGTGAGTGAGTTCATCAATCGTCTTATGGAAACATCTATGCTCATCATGTCCTTCCTTTTTACAATATGCACATTTTACCCTCTTTCTTCTAGACAATTCCTCTCTTGAAGAGGACTTGGATTTAGAAGTATGTTGTGAGGAAGAATCATTACCTTTCTCATGAGACTTAGAATCCTTATGTTGCTTCTTTCCTTTGCCATTGGAAGACTTTGGAGTGGAGTCATTTGCAAGAAGTGCATGATACTTTGAATACTTCAATTGACCCATGTGTGCCAACTTTGCTTGTTCCCTTGTGAGTTGAGCTGCAAATTCATCAAAAGAAGACATTTTGTATGCACTACCAAGAGCATCCGTAGTAGCATAGAATGTAGAAACAAAAATTGAATATTCAGGACCGAGCTTGGAAAGAATAGATAGGATCAATTGCTCATCCTCTTTAGTAATGCCACAATTAGAAAGCTCCAATCTAATAGAATTGAACTTAGAGAAAAAGTCTTGAATATTGTCAAAATCTCTAGGATCTAGACTTATGAGCTCATTCTCCAATCTGAATTTTCTTAGTCTATCAGGTTTACCAAAGAGTCCCTCCAAGGTTGTCCAAGCATCATGAGGATGCAATATGATATAGCAAATCAGGAGAGATGGATGATCTAAGAGAGCCAAGTGCTTTATCCCTTCGATCAAACCATTTTTTGCTTTCTGCAACACCTGTAGTTGGTTCTGGATCCTGCCCAAAAGTGATTCTATGCAATACAACACTTAACAACTGATTAAATATAGACTCTTTCCATTCATGGTAATTATATGGAGTGAGGATTTTGACTTTTGAGAAGTCCATTATACAACCAAAGAATGATACAAAACAACTGATAACTCCAACTCACTGATACAAATCAGAAAACTGAAATCCAAGGATTAACCAAATGCTTATATATCTCCAAAATGGCGTATTTTTGAAAGTGCTATTTCCCTTCCAAATCACTGCAAATTGATACCAGATCTGGAAAGTAGCAGATCTGGAAATTAGACAAAAAATCATGCACTTACAAAAAATATTGCATGTGAAAACATTACTGTAAGTGCCCAAAAAAAGCCTTTGAAGTTGCAAAATGTAGGATTAGATAGGTATAGTCATGAAAATCTGCAATTTCTGATGAATCTAACCATCAAAATCAGAAAATAATGCCGCCACTGGAAACTTTAGGAAATTCTACCCCAAATAAAAAAATTGCTCGAAAAAATGACTTAATATGAGTAAGTTATGGGCGTTTGAAGTTAGGCTACAAAACCAAAAACTCCAATGGTGAAGGGTAAGAAATTGCAACCAATGATGACGTCAGCAACTCCTTAGACGAAATTTGATAGTCTAAAGATCGTCGCAAAAAGCCAATAACCCCCAAAAATGACGTCTGAATGTCTGTCAATTTTGTTCATGTGGAAATAGCCGTGGCAAAAAAATATTGGCCAATGTTGCTGACCGGGACCCGTCTAATGTGGCCGTATGGATTGGCACGTGTCAACACCCGGTTCGCGGACTTGGATCTGACTAGGCACCAACGTGGATGTCCGGCTGTTGATGTGTCTGTAGTGATGTTGCTCTGCTGGCTCAAAACTACTGCCGTGTAGCGGAGCGGGCTGCAAGTCGGCAACAGTGGGTCTGCCGTCGACGACTGTTGTGTCTCTCCATGATAGGGCTGTTGTATTGAATGGTTGCGCTGCTGGTCGCGAGCTGAGGGTCTGTGGAGACTGCGCGGTGGTGGAAAGGAAATTCACGAGACTGTTATATATGCCCTCTTTTTATATGAAAGCTCGTGCACAATGAATAGGTTTAAGAGCTGCTGTATGTTGATGTCGCCGGTGGTTGATGTTGCCGAATATTTGTGTACGGCCTGTCGATGTCAGGTACGGATCTTACTCTGCAATACTGACTTGGGCCGCAATAATAGCTGGCAAAAAATACCAGGGTATATAGGGGGCCGGTCCTCCAAAATGTTTTGCTTAGGCAATTATAGAAAAAAGATCTGCGAATAATAAATCAGCACGCAGAATAAAAAATAATAATTTTTTTATGATCGTACCATGCTTGCGCAGGTAGGTCGTACGACTTGCTTGTGGCAAATTTGTTTTTGCCACAGATTTGACTTTCGCTGAATATAGGCAAATTTATAGTCAATTTTCACCGAAACAGCCTCCTGGACGCAATGGTGAGGTCAGATTTGACCCAAAATGCTCTCACAAAATGTTGGTACTTAGATCTGTAATTTTGACCTCCAATGCATGCACCAAGAACTCTCCCAATAGGCTATCCAAGACGCTCCAATGGCTCTGATGCCATGTAAGAGTTTGCAAATAGCAATGAACCAAGGATCTAGAGGTCAAAGAATAGCACAGAGCCAAGAGAGATGATATGAGCAAGAATAAATTGTATTCTCATTAATGATGCAATATGCAAATAGAAAATATTGGAGATGTTTACAATGTAGAAGTGCCTGCTTATATAGGCAAGGCAATAAGAGAATAATAATGAGCTGATAAGCTATCACCTACACAAGGTGGAATCACATGTCCACCAAAGGTGGATCATCCTCCATTATGCAATGAAGTATGTGCCATATGATGAGGATGATAATGTGATATGCGCACTAAAGGTGGATCTCACACATAAAGTGGAATGAGATAACAACTATCACGACCCAAAGATGAATTTCTCCTATACACCATTTGCCAAAATAAGATGCAAACTAATAGGTGTCTCGTATGCAATCTACAATGTATGCATTATCCTAAGTAAGCTTAGGTAAAGTGTAATTAGGAATATTTAATTACACCAACAATCCTTTTAATCTCTTTGTAGTTCATCTACATTTTTTTGTTATTGCTTGTGTGGAAAACATGCATGTGTTATCATACTTATGTAGGTTATACTTGAGAAATTTGAAAAAGGCAATTAAATCAGGAACAATCTACTTGCATTTGCTGCATTTTATTCTCTCTTCTACAAGACAAATTAAATAAATGGAGAGCTTTGATAAGGGACTGCTAGCTCTCAATTTTGGAATAGGTTCACTCACTAACCATCTTGGAGTGTAAACTTGTATTGTATCAATCTTAAGGTTTATTCAATCATTGTGTCCATGTTCCAATCCTTTTATGAAACATCTCTATATGCTCGTAAACACTAAAAACAAATCAGTGGACAACAAATTAATGATGTTAAAAAGCAAGCTTTCAATTGTTCCAATATCATTGGATGAGGTTTTAAATAATTTGAACCAGAAGCAATTCATACATCAACTATATTTTTGCAAATGGGAAATAGGAAATTTGGTAGCAACAATCCCATACTAGGAGATTCTTTTGGAGAGGTTTTGGCCTAGGAAACATGCCAATAATTATAAATTTGAAGTCCCAAATTAAATAGTTCCATCAATGATGCATGTTGCTAATGGATAATGTATCACTGTTGAAATTTTGATCAGATTTTGGATATATAGAATTTTCAAATTTTATGTTTACAATTATATATTGTACCAATAACAACTTGATATATGAATTACAGCTGATATATGATCGACACAATTAATTCTATAGAATTAATGTCTTCTATTTATCATATCCCAAATTTTATCGTTGCCAATACCAAGACTGTTATGTACGTAGTAAACTCGATTTGTATGTATGTAGTCGCTGATGGTTTATATATCTGTTAAAGCACTTATATGTTTCTGTGTATAACGTATTTACTGATCCATCGATATTTATATGTTTATAGGCATGCTCACGAGGGGACATGACCCCACGACTTCATACTCTGCTTTAGATTATTGTTAAGTCGACAATGACTAATAGTCGGTCAACTTTATTAGCACCAATAGCTTAATTCAATCGATTTAATATCACATGGTTTTATAAATCAATAATCCTTATTAATGTATAATCGGTTCACCAGCCATGTTAATAATAAATTACATATGGTTATTATTTAAATTATTTATATATATGTGTGCATATATAATAAAAAATTAATTCTTTATTATGTATATGCATACTTCTATATATATATAATTAATTTAATTATTAATTTTGCTGATTATTTGTGTATATGATTTCAATAATGGAATTTAATCCGACTGATGCTGTAGTACGTTAACAATCATGTGGGGTTTATTTTCTTTTACTTATTATTGTGGTGATCTGGTAAGGAAATATTGTATTCCAAATAAATATTTTTGTATTGGTATTAAGGTTTGTAGAATCCTAATCTCAATGAGCTCGGTTGAAATATTCCAGGAAGTCCTGCAACAAGGTGGGCAGCTATTGCATTTGGTGCTGGAGTAGGTCTTGGTTCAGCATATACTGATTGTTCTCATATCTTTGATGGATCTCTTCCAAAGTGGCCATTGCCCTCAAATGTTTCCTCATCATTTTCTTCCTCATCTGCAGAGGTATTATCTTATTTTATTTGTTCAGGTTCTCATTCTAGTTATCCTCCTTTTTCTTTCAAATTTGGAGTAAGTCATACATTTTTTTTTGAGTTTCCGTAAGATTTTAATCTGTCTTGTGCATATCAATGAAAGTATCATTTCTCATATGCCTTTCTTTTAAGTTTGGACATTGTTTACTCTTTGAATTTGCTCAATCTATGTGCTGTCTTGTACTGTGCATGTGAGATTAATCTTGACTGTCAGCAATTAGAACTTAGAAGGATACAAAATTCAGAAAATATATTTTTCTTCTTTATTTTGGAGATTTTAGTCTATCGAGTACAAAAATGCAACAAATCTATGTTCCAATTGTTTCAAAGTCAAAGGTCAAAGGTCCTTTCTTGCATTGTGGTTTCTTATTTTGGCATGTATTATGCTGCTAAAATGATTTGGGGTGCATAAGCATTCTTTCCTTCTTCATGATTGCATGCTTCATCTTTGTAGACTTTTGAAAGGTTATAGTTTGAGCTTATAAACATGCTCCTTTTTAGACAGTGTTCTCATCAATAGATCAAACATGATTTTTAATGTTGATTGATGTGATCATGGAAGTTGTGAAACTTGGGCAAGTGTCATAGAGTAACTGCTGCCTTGTTTGGAAGAACAACTAACTGCTACAGCATCGTTTTCACCCCCTTCAATGTTGTAACATGCTCTGCAATCAAGTGACCTTACATCTTCAAGTTATATTAATAATTAAAGATTCCTGATATCCACAATCCAGGAGGCACCACTCATCTCATATAAACTTATTCAAGATGTTTCACCTAATGTGTTAATTTGATTCCGATGGTTTCTTAGTTGCTGCTTAAACTTAGTCAGTTATATCTTATTTTGATGTTGATCATCCTGAACTTTCAGGAGGATGCAAGATAGAATCCATCTGGCGATGAATTAGGGTTAATAGATAATTACAAGCAAACTTGAGGATGCATTCCCTAGCTTTTTAGGGGTGTCCCCATTTCCAGGATGTCTTGGGGACATGAGGACGCTTGGGGAATGTCCCCGGGCCGTCCCCAAAATTGCCCAAACTATAGGAAATGTCCCCGAAATGTGGGGATGTGGAGGAAGTCTGCAAGGGATGGCTGGTTGGCCCTGGGACAGAAGACCGGCCGTCCCTTGCAAAAAGTAATAGTTTTTCAAGTTTAACTGATGAATATAAAACCTCATCTCAATCAATAAGATGAAATCAAAGGAATTATATGTTTTCTGTCTGTTCCTGCCCCAAGGGTGAAGAAATTTTTGTACTTGTGAATATTTCTGTCTGTGTCCTCTTGTAAGGCTGGATGCATTGTAAATGCTTGTAACTCAGAAAGATTTTTAGAAGATTTTGTTGGTTGTTTATTGGCTTTGATGCACATTCATGTGATCTGAAACTGATAGCAAAACAATAAATTTTCCGTGATAGAAAAATGAAAAATAATTTATTCTTGTAGGCAGTGTGTTTAGAGTCTTGAGATGCAGGTTTTCAAGTACACAAAGTATTCAACAGGTGGATGGGTGGCAAACTCCCTATGAGGTCACCATGCCACACTTTGACTGCAAGCAATAGCTATGTTCAAGCGCTTACAATGGTGCATTCCACTGTGCCCCATTTCCTCATAATGGTTAAGTTTGTTTTGTGCTTTCTCTTGATTTTTAGTTTTTCCCATTCTTCATCTGCTTGATCTGTTTCTTTTCTTTTCTTTCACCAGAAATGGAGGTCCTGTCCCTGATCTTGCATTTTTAAAAACACTCAGAAAGTTGAGAAAAAAACTTAATATTATTTTTTGTGGGTCCCCACACTGTCTCACCCTAGATGAGGAAAAGGAGCCTCATTTCATTTTATTTGCATGTTTCGTTTGTGAAAAAAGTTGCAGCAGGATTTGAAGGAAGAACGATGTTTTTAGCAGAGATTGAAGGAGCAGCAGTGTAGTTCTTTTTTGTATTTTCATATTGTAATTGGAGTGAAACTTGTAGCCTTTGGGCATTTTGTTGCAAGTTTGTAACTTGAATGCTTTTTTTAATATCATTTCCATATTGACAATTAATTGTGAAAGTAATTTGAATAAAGTTTCGACAATTGCTAATTTGTTTTACTTTGCCTCATGTGAACTCTCAATTTAAGGCAAATGTTATGTATTAAGGTTCTATTATGTATATATGAATGCTTTATCAATGTTATCATATGCATATTTAGGATTTCTTCACATTTTAAATTTTCCCTATTTTTTATATAGCCGTGCCTTAAGCTGTCCCCCAAAATGGCCTGAAAAATCGGGACTCCTAAACGCACCCCCCCTCCCGTCCAGGAAACTTGTGGTAGCATAGGTCAGAATTATCATTGATATGCTATCCACTACCTACATTTTGATGCAGAGCACCAATAAATACATCCTACTTCCATGAAATTCCATCTGAATATGCATCTAGCACTAGTATTTTTATCCTCCATTAGGAACAGAGCTTTTAGTTATCATAGTTTGCATGGCTTCCCATGATTATAACTCTTCTTGAGAACAAATGACACCTCTTAACAATTCTTTCTATGGACTGAACATTGTCCATGGTATTTCATCTTCTGTTTGTTTTCTGTGCATGACTTTGAATATAAACTGCGAAATACATGATGTCATATAGTTACTGGAAGGCTTGGCTTATTTGTTTTGAGCTACCTTACATTTAAAAAACTTTGTTTTGAGCTACCTTTTTTTTTAAAATATCTTTTTAGGCAATCGCCAGCATAATTGTTATAAGTTCATTATATGAAAGAGCAACTGCTGCGATGCCTTTATACTTTTAACATGGTAATATACCCTGCAATTCAGTTGCCTTTTTTCCACCTTCACGTAATATACTAATATATTATTATATATTAGATTGCTGATATGCAAAATACTGGAGTCGTGTATCATCTCATAAAACCTCTCCAGTGTGTTCCACCTCATACATTCATTGTAATTGTTTCACAGTTTGTAGTTTATCTTAGATTGGTGTTGATTATTGTGAACTTTAAGTAATCCGTGAAGAATCCATCAGGTCATGAAATGGGATTTATGGATAATTGTTCCTGAACTCGCCGCGAGTTGTGCGAGTTTTGACAACCTGCGGGTCGAGTCAAGCTTGCCGGGTTTTCATGACCCGGCAACATGACCCGACGAGTCATGGGTCATGACTTGCATGAAGACCCGACAACATGACCCAACAAGTCATGGGTCATGACTCGCATGACTTGCGAGTTGTGCGGGTCATGCCATGACTCGCCAGGTTCGTGGTCTATGACCCGGCTGGCACACAAAAAACAAAAAATAAATAAAGAGTTTTTTCTATAGTGCTTTGAACTTACCCAATTTTTCAGTTCAGGGGCGGGAGGATTTACGCAAATATAACATTCAAGTATAAGTCTGATCTGATTTATTTAATTTCTTATACTTTAAGTTATATTTGTATAGATACTTTCAGGATGTTTGAGATAGGTTCCAACTTCATAGGAGTTAACATACAGATTCTAGATTTTGGGGGTTTTAAAAAAATTCCAGACTGGGACAAATTACAAGATTCAGCAGGGTTACCTCCCACAATTTGTCTTGGCTTTCTAAGGTCAAATTGAAGCTGGAACAAGGATTCTCAAAGGGATTTAAGTTTTAACTCATTCCATCACAAATCACTTGGTTTCGACTCCATCCCCATGACAGAATTAGCTTATCTCTCGCCCATATCCCAGACAGACATGACTTCCTAGCAGGCCAAAATCACTCAAACCTCACTTGCCAGACCTAGGGACTTGAAAACTTCCACCAACAAAGACTACCTAAGGCCACTACTCCTATAACCAAAACAAAAAAGGGGGTCCCCATTTGTAATGGGACCGTGGTGTGAAAACCTCACAACAAGAACCATGAGTGGGTTTGATCAGGCAGACAGAGAGGCTGAGGGCTGGCTATGGCAAAGGAGGATAGAGCACGATCAACTGCACGGGCAACTGATGTTGATCAAAGTGGCACCTCACAGGCAGAGACTATGGCTTGTCAGTCATCTAGGACCTACCTCAGACGCATTTGTAGGAGGCAGACAAACTAATTTGAGGCTGAGGCTGAGCTAGAGCCTGAGCCATAGACTTGTTTTTGTTTACACATATGTTTGGGGACATTTGGTCATGGATTTTATATATACATTTGACAATATTTATAATTCTGCATATCTATGTTTTCTATTTCCTTCAGCTACAATTTACATTTGTACTTATGTGATGGATCTATGTTTATGTATGTGATCAAATTAGCTTCTATTTGATGATGTTATAGTGTCATTAAGCTTTATTCAATAATGGGTGCATGAAACAAGTTCTAAATCATAAAAAATCTCCGTTTTTTCATATAGCCGAGTCGTTGCTGAGTCATCGGCGAGTCACGGGTCGAGTCGACCTTGCCGAGTCATAGGCGAGTCTGAGTCATGGAACTATGCTTAAATTACAGTTCACCATTTATATATTAATGTAATGCATCCAATGAATATTAGAAGCTATTCCTAGTAACTGTGGTTTTGCGCTCTGTCAAGGAGTAAAGCTCATGCTTATTGTGCTTTGCTTGGCTTCTCAGAATTGTAGCTTTCTTTTAGATTGGAATCAATTGACAATTAACAATTTGTTCTTAAAAACTGAACATTTGCCCTTGTTATTTCATCTTTCCTTTATTTTCTGTGCATGCCTTTGGCCATGAACCTAAAGAGGCATGGAATCTTTCAACTTCCGGAAAGCTTGTATTCTTTATTTTTGGTTAACTTTCTTTAGTGATGTCTAGTATGATAGGAGCCTCTTCTAAGCATTGTTTGGTCATGACAGGTATCAATATATGCAGTCGCTGTAAAACTCAAAATCCACAAGTTGTTTGGTTATAGAATGAATTATCATAACTAACCACATCTGCTGCATCTTGTTTATTTAATGATATAGGATTACTTGTTTTCCTTTTAAAAAACTACTTGCATGCTCACCTTGCAGTATGCTCACCTTGCAGTACATCTTGAATGTGCTCTCAATAGGTGATTTTGATAAAGTGTGGAACCATATAGAACTGTTTACGATATACTTGTCTATTTGGGCATTCTTGTGAGCTGTTTAAATTATCTTTTGAGCGTGTTTAAGTGCGTGCTACTATTTGATACGTATTTGTAACGGAGTTCTTTGAAACTGTCATGCAATAGTTTAATAACAATTTTTCTTTCTGGCTTGCAGGATGGAACACAGTGAGTTGAGAGTAATTTTTCATCATAAACATTCTCGCAGCATTTAAAGTAGGTCCTTATTTTGCTTCCATAAATTTTTGCCCTTGGTTATGGATTAAAATTGTTTTTGATGGATCTATTTTATGATTTTTAAGTGCTGCTGCGCTTTTGAGAAGCGATACCTAATTTTAGTAGCAGCATTGGCTTTCACAGAAAATACATAAAAGCAGTTTTCTTTCATCCAGTTTTATTGAATAAGCATAAAAGCAGTGATTTGTACAAACAGCTTAAATAGAAGGAATTTGAGGAATGTTCCTAACCATACTGTGTTTGGTTATTGATGAGATAACAATAGTTGTTACTGAGATATGTCATAATCAATACTTTTGCACAATGGTCCTGCATATTTGATTTTGATTAAAGAGGTGAGCTTATTTTTTGATTTTTATGATCAGCCAGATTCCATATTACATTCTATTGTCTTTATTATTATTCTGTCAAGAACAGAAATAATTTTGCAAGATACATTATGCGTAATGCCTCTTTGGTTTACAGTTGTGTTTATAGATCTGTGATTTCTGCTATCTTAACCCTTATTATAGTGAACATGGTAAGAAAATTTACTAAACACAATATTATGCATTATGATTGCAATAATTTGGATATCAAGTATACAATTTGTTGTTTTTGTGGGTTGCTCGATTATCCACAGGCAATAACTCTTATTGCCCTCCCAACCATAGATGATATATTCGTCCCCCGAGCACTCTTATATATTGATCTGCATATTTTATTCAATTATATTGTGATATCCATTGAATGAGATTTCATATCTTGTATATATGTGAGAGGTGACTTTTCACAAGGGTTACCACTCTTCACATGTGGCCCCATTTATTATATTATTAATATAATATAATAATTATTATATGATCATATAATATAATAATTATACAATATCAATATAATTATAATATCACATAATAATATAATTATATCATACCATAATAATAATAATATAATATAATATAATTATATTATCACACAATTTATATTATCTCACTAATAATATAAATATAATCACAACCTTTGTGATATCTATGTCGGCCTGTGGATTCCGACCACATCTACAATAAAATCAACACTCCCTCTTAGCTAGGGAGGAATCCAAGTTACATCACCTTATTGTGATGATTGACCACAATGGCTATATCCATGTGGAAAGATGTCACCTCTTGTGATATCAACCATTATGACTTATTCATAGATATCACAACACGTGATATTCACCATTTAAGGCTTATAGATATCTCCACACGTTATATCCACCAATATGGCTTATCCATAGATATCACCTCACGTAATGTCCACCATTATGGCTATCCATAGATATTACTTCATGAGATATCAACCATCATTGTGAGATTGTCACCTCCCAATGATATTCACCATGACTTATCCAGAGGATGAACACACAAGTACAATAAAATCACCACAGACTCTTGTTGTGACCTGATCACACATCGCCCATTTCAAATGGGGCCCCGTGTCTTTTCGCTCGCTTGACCATTTTTGGGCTTTGTTTCTTAGTAGCTCTTGCTCCGTCTCCTTAGCCCTTCCATTTGGATGAGAAGTGAGGTTTTTTGACCGAGTCCTTTTTCGAAAAGTTTCTTCCTGCATTTTAATTTTCGGGGTGTTCCCTAATCTTGAGTGTTGAGGTTGTGTCCATTGATGTGAGTCACTAAAATTTCGAGTCCTGGTGAAGAACATGGAAAGGGGCAGTTATGAAAGCAATTGAAAAGGCACTATGAATGTTCCTAAAAGAGTGAGAGGGCCCAAAAGGCATGGTTAAACATAAAGGATTGAGGCTGAACACCGAGAAGTTTGAAAGCATGTGAATTACGAAATCTGCAGAACATGGTGCAATGTAGAAATGATAAAATTATCTCAGATTGTGGAATAGTTGACCGATTGAAGGAGGCATTTGATGTCTATTTGATAATGATGGAGAATGCTCAAAGCTTTAAAAGATGGCACCACCAAGGATTGAAGTCTACTTCAAGGAATTTAATGCTTGAATCAAAGAATCTCTTCAGATGATAAAATCTAGCTTCAAATACAATAAGCAGTAAGAACCTTTTCACCTGAAAATCACTCGAGAAGGCCCTTTGCAGCAATATTAGAGATCTAACAAAGTACCAGAAATTTGTCGATGCCATCTTTCATTCAGATAATGTTATCATTCGTACCAGAGGAAGTGGATTCAAAATATGTCAAGGCCATCTGAGAGTCCAATGCTAAGCAAAAAAATTACACCCAGCTCCAAAGACCTCTGCTGAGGGCAACTTTCAATGTCGTACCAAAGATTGAACAAAAAGAAGTTTGTCAAAAGCCCCAAGTGGCTAGACCACACAAATAATAAAGGAGCTTGAGGAACACAAAATCCACTATATTGTCCACCACTACCCTGGAAACATAGCATTATAGAGATTTAAACATCACGAAAGTGATATGGGACCTATGAGTACTAATATTTATGGAAAAGTTTTTCACAATAATATGGTCCTCTCTTAAAATTCGTTGGTCATGATTTCTTTTTTGCAATACTTGGGACCCTCTCATGATAAAAGAGGAACGACATTATACCAAGCCCCTCCTTTGATATTCTTTGGTGCTCACGAGCTTTGATGACCACGACCTCATTGCGGATAAAGACTCCCGATTTCAAAATCCACCTCTCTTCACAATAGGCACCAATGGAGCATTGACTCTAGCATGTCGAGAGACTCGCATGAGTGTAAGTTTCTTCCTACAAAGACAGAGTAAATGATAAATGCGAGGTTTTGAAGGTTCGAGATATTCCTCCGTTAAAGGTAAAGCTGGCAGCCTATAAGTTACAGAATCTATCAAATCCTCTCACAGAAAGGGGAAGGACGGGTGTCCTAGGAATCCGTTACGACCGTTGAGGTGCACTTCATAGCGCTACTCCTTCATGCACAAGAATGTGAACAAAAATGAGTCCATGGTGTTCTCAGCGTGAAGTCAACAAAGGAAATAATCTTCCAAACTTTCCCGTGGCACGATTTCAACACAGAAGGAATTTTCAAGACCGAAATCCACCGCAGAGGGTAACAGAGATGCATGTCAGTGCCTTCATTACAAAGACAAAGAATGAGGAAGTAAGGAGAATGGTCCCGATTTTGCATGCAATGAGAAGCTCGTTCAATATAATAACCTGCAAAATGATGCTCGAAAACATGAGATATAATAATGAAGTACGCAGCCCAGGGACTCCCGCATGTGCTTGCAACGTGATCCTAGAGGAAGTATGTACAAGATGAATACAAAAATACACACACCGAAGTCCACCAAGTCTGGAACTATATTTTATCGCTAGCACCCCCAAATCGTGCCCCGAGCATGCTTTCTACACAATGGGGGAAACAATGAAAGTAAAGTTTGTGACCATAACCATTCCCCTTTTTAAAGAAAAAAAAACTTACCAAAGATCCGATTAAAGGGATGATTAGCAAAGAAAGGCTCTGTCCATTGCAGAATCCACGAGGGAAGCCTCAAAGCACAGGGACCGATGTATTAAACTGGTAAAGAAAAGAAAATCCATGACAGAATCAGGGATTCAACCATCATAGTTCTTGTACGCAAATGAAGAAACACATCAAACAAGGAGTAAAATGAAAGTCCCTCCATGGTAAAGCCTAGCGCATTTTGTTTGAAAGGAAAGTGCCCATCATCGAGCTCCAAAGCGGGAGTTGTTGGGTAATCCTGAATGCTCCAATGTGAGTTGCGATGAAGGAACATCAGTTCGGAAGGATGGAAGAAGGGTCGTCCCAATGAATTTCAATGTCATAGGGATTATGATCCACGAAGCACCTTCATTCGCAACCAACACATTTTCAACGGGGTCGTGGAGTACATGGGAAGACAGAAAAACTGCAGTGGCTCTCAGAAAACACGTCCAACGCGTCTTGCAGTTTAATCTGCCCACGCTGTGGATTCCATAGAAGATGTAAAGTAAAGAAATTAACCAGCATGATCCGATTATAGATGAAGGACGTCCGACAAAGGCACCCAATGCAAAACACAGGGAATAAGAGAAAGTTCTTCAAGACGAGAAAAATCCACCACGGGTTCCGAATCCCGCTCGCACATATCTAGGAGTGCGTTTCAACGCTGCCCAAGGATGGTCAACAAAAGGAATAATCCCTCAAGGCCTCCAAATCCCGCTCCCACATATTACAGAGCGCAAAACAAGAGTGAAGGAAAAACCTTGACTTAAAGAAAAATCCACGACCACAACAAAATTGCGCTCGCGAGAAGTATGGAGCACATTTTCTCCCAAGTCGTGGAGCGAGGGAAAATCCTTGACAAGAGGAAATATCCATCACCTCTCCAAAATCCCACCTCCAGGAATGTTGGAGCGCGTTTCAACGGAGGTTGAGGATAGTTAACGTTAAGAAAATCCTCCACTTATCCAATATGTAAAAATTTTGGAAAGTTTTAAAATTTTGAAAATTTTAAAATTATTACTTTTTTTGAGAAATGTGAAAATTTCGGAAAATTTGGAAAATGGAATTTTTTGAAAAAGTCTGGAAATCTGGAAAAGGTGAAATCTTGGAAAATGAAATTTTTTTGAAATTTTGAAATCCGAGATATCTTTAAAATTCCAAACTCGTGAATAAAATCCAAAACTTGGAAATTTTGGAAGATTGAAAAATCTCGGAAAGTTGAAAAAGTAGAAATTAATTACTCTGGATTTAAATTTTTTTTTGTTGGAAAAACCCATGATTTCGAAAATTGGAAATTGGAAACAAAAGGCGCTTTTTGGATTTAAATTATAAAATTAATTAAATATTGATTTTTTTTCATATTTAATTAATAAACTTTCAAAAATAAAAAAACTAAAAAGGATGAGAAATTAAAAATTAATTAAATATTTTTTTAAAAAAGTGACAAGATAATCATGAAGTTTGGAAGATTGAAAGCGAAATTAAATCGCTTTTTTTAATTTGATATTTGGAAAATTAAATATTAAATTCATTCTTTATTTAAAATCAAAATCAGGTAAAACTTCCTCAAAAGGTAAAAGCACTCAAATTAGCACGTTTTTTTGAAAATGGAGAAAAGTAGAGACAAATAACATTTTTTGGAGAGAATCTGTCTTAATTGGCAGCTTCCTAAATTTAGCTTCCAATTTTTAAAGCAGTTTTTTTAGGGTTTCAATCTATATATGAAGGCTCTCTCTCATTTTGTCATCACACGAAGTTTAGATAAACAAGTTGAAGAGAAGTTTTTAGGAATCAAGAGGATTCGAGCGAGGCTTTGTCGAAAATTGAGCAAAATTCTTGAGGAGAAAATTTCCAAGTAGCAAGAAATTCGTTGTTTTCAGAGAGCGTGAAGGCTTCAAGATCCAGGATTTGAAGGATTTTTTTTCAGTAAGTTGGAAAAGCTTGTGGAAAAGCATATCTCCTTGAAAGAGAGAAAATCCAATTCTGAAGGAAAAGATGAAGAATTTGTCAGATTTTCAGAATTTCCTCAAGAATTTGGTTTGCTTTTTCGTTTTCCTGCACAATTCTTATGTTTGGATTTTTGTTTTGCAGGAATGGCGGATCCAAGAGGATCGAGCATGACGAGGAAGTAGTTGATAAAGAATGAGTAGGGAAGTTTTTTTCCAGATTCCAAGATTGTTTCAAAATGGGCCGAAATTGGTGATACCAACCTCGGATGCCTGGACATGACTGAGTTTCACAGGAGGATGTTTGGGTGTAAAGATCACTAGCCAACCCATTTGGCCACCCGGATTGTAAATAGTGGAATCGTGACTGCAGCTAGATTTCTCCTAGCCTTTCAACATTCTGAGCTAATTGTGGAATGCGCCAAGTACTTCAATTCAGAAGACATGACAATTAAAGATTTTGATGGAAATGCCATTGCAGACCTTTCTCCACGAGCGATTGCTGAAGCATTTGGGATCCCTTCTTCCAGGAAGTTGGTAGTAAAGACAAAGGAGCAAGCTCACAATGTTTTCACTGCAGGAGTTCATTACTGTGAAAATGTCATGAATGACAAGTGGTTGAGAAAGAACAGATCCCATCACTCCAAATTGCCTAAGGAGTTGGTATGGCTGGATTTTCACAGGGAATATAGCGACTTGATCATGATGCTGAGTAGAATCTTTGGCATGCCGCACTCCTATCTATTTGAGTCATGGATGTGGTACTGGCATGTAGTTGAAGAGCACAATCACATGGAATGGGCTGGAATGATCAATGACAACCTCAGTGAACAGTTGGTGAACCTGGAGCAATCACAAATTTTTTATATGAGCTCCTATGTCATATACATGTTGGCACGAAACACGAGGTATGAGGGATTGCTTTGCAAGGGAGCAATCGGAAGTGGCACTTCACGGTTGAAGGTCCACGAGTGTTACCCTCAGTTGCATTTGCGGGCCACAGATGATTATGTTCAGGTCAATGATGCCTTCACAATGCGAATTGTGAGGACTTTGCAGAAAAGGTTGCACATGAGACTATCTGACGGAGCAATGAAGCTGGTGAAGGAATACAGAGCCTGGTTTATTCAGTTTCCCACTTTCTCCTATATCAAAGTGCAGAGATTTTCAGCACAACCTTACAAGCTCCCAAGATATCATACTGACAAGATGGTTCTGTTGGAACTCACTCGATAGCTAATAGTGTATGATAAGATTCAGAAAGGGAAGAGGAAGTTGGGATTGGATTTCCCAATTTCCATAGGAGAAGATAAAATTGAAGAGTGCCCATGTCTATAGGCGGCTGAAAGATCCCAGGACGAGTTGCTTTTCTTCCATCCGTCATTCTACTTAGGAAGGCCAGATTTTGATCCCTATAATAAAATCAGGTCAATGACAGGTACAAGGTATTACCACAGGACGCACCTTGAAGATATTTGGGCCAATGCTGCAGACGAAAATGAGATAAAGAAAAGGACGCGCTCTAGATTGCCCCTGAGCATCATCAGAGCTTGCAAACTCTTTCACGTACCTGATCAGATGGAGGAAGATTCAAATGTGCTTCAGAAAGGGTATAATCCAGAAAAAGAAAGGGTTACTCATCCCTATGACTGACAAAGGAAGGAGATTTCAGATCTTGATGTTTTGGCAAAACCAGTCCTGGACTTCACAAAGTGGTGGGTTGAGCGGCAACTTGACAGAATGAGTGTACCAAAAGAAGAATGGACATACAAGTTGTCGGGACATCAACCACTGCGGGCTGAGAGACCAAAGAAACCTTCTGCAGAAAGAGTAGAGGAAGGAGAGATTCCATCAGGGAGTGTGGAACACAGAAGGGAGAAGGGTGTTACACAAGAAACACACAAAAAGGAGGTTGGATCTTCATGTTGAAGAGCCACAACAGAAGAGACCAAGATCCGAGGATGTGCCATTCTCACCTAGTCGGACTCCAAGTGTGCAGGAGATAGGCACTTTCACCAGGCAAGACGTAGAAACAAGCAGAAGGGAAAGAATAGAGCAAGGAGAGCAGCGCATGACAAGGTCGGTACAGGACAAATTAATATCAATGCCGATGAGGGGTTTGCGCCAACAAGAAGTAAGGAACAGGATGTTACCACCGAGGAAAGTCTTGGTGTGTTTTTCAGAAGGATAATAGAAGAAGAGATTCCCGCAACAGAGACACCAGCCCTGAAGGTGATGGCAGAAAGTCTTGGAGCTGAGGAAATCGACACAAGAGCAGTACAGGGACAAAAGCAAATGACAGTTCAGAAAGACCAAGGTGCTGCCATTCCAGAATGGGTGAGGCAGAGGCTCCAAAGAAGTCGGGAAAAGGAGGTTGACCCGGCCATCAAATTGAAGGAAATCATGAACAGGGTCAACCAATCACAGGAGAAAGGAAAAGCTAAGAGGTTCGCAAAGGTTGTCAGAGGAGAGTCCAGATCCAGAACCCTTCAGCTAGCAACACCGGCCGTGGACAAGACAAAGGATCAAATCACTCCAGATGAATACAACATGGCCGAGTTTGACTTAGGACACGCCTCTCGAGAGCAAGTATTGGAGGAACTTGACGATTCTACATAAGTGGTCAAAAGTAAGATGAGGAAATTAGAAGAGAAATACCAGAGGCAGAAGGGAGAAATCAGAGCCTTATGCAACTACATCAACAATCTACCGCGTCCAATAAGGGAATAGGGTCCATCTTTTCTTCCTCCGCCGGTTATTCCAGCTGAGGCAGTGGAGAGTATAGATAGAATTAGGAGAAATTCTCAAGGGGCGGAGGCTTGGATTGAAGGCATCCAAAATGAGGCCCACAAGCATGTTGAGGACTTGGTACGAGTTTACGACAGGGCATTGGCCATCCTTACCTGGATTTAGTGCATGGAGGAATTGTGGGAGGATGAGCATATCTATCAGGATGAGATGATCGTGGAATTGCAGGAGTTGATGGAGACGCACAGGCAGGGACTAGTTGACCGTGGGATCGTTAAAGAAGTATATGATTTCACCTGATGGTATGGAGCAGTGCTCATGGCCAAGGAAATGTTTGGGCATTTCATTGAGGAATTTGCTCGATTGAAGGGAATAGCTGAGAACATCAAGCAAGAAATCTCCAACACTGTCACATCACTGGTATCAAAAAGGTTGTATGAAAAGGAGATAATTGTAGGCAACCTGAAGAGTAAATTGGAGGAATTATTTAGATTGAATTTCTTCACCAAGGATGATTTCGAGAACTTCGCCACCTTCTCGAATGATATGCACATTGCTTAGGATTTGTTGCCAGATTGGGAGGACAGCTTGAGAAAAGTTGAACGAGCTATGGTAGCTTTGGAATTCAAGCAGGAATCAACACCGAGTGTCAGCGTAGATGAATTAGAAGCAGTAGTGGGAAGATTCCAGGCATTCAGGCAGAGTGGTTAAATGTAGACTCCATGGTGGAGATGCATTTAATGCATAGTGGGCACACTTAGTGGTCATTTATTGCACTCCCACTCTCCTTTTGAGCATGCATGCATAATGGGTACTTATTGCCCACTATGGTAGTGGATTCCTTTTGCATTAATGTAGATTCCTTCTTCCTTGACCTAACCCTAATTAGGGCTAAGGTGGCATGATATGGGCCATCGGTTAGTATTTGATCCGGGCCACCCATTGTATCTGAGGACCTATATAAAGGCCTCACTTCTCATTTGTAAGGAGCGAATTTTGAGATTGTTGCTAAAGAGCTACAAAGACAATAAAGTTTTTATTGTTGGTTTCATGGTGAATACTTGATGTGTTTTAGTGCTTGCTTGGTTTCATAATTCCCTCATTTAGTTTAGATTAGTTGGATAATGTTAGATGAAGTGTTGTGATTGCAAACATAAATATGATGGTGTTTTGATGAGTTCATTTGGTTCATACTTTTGACGTTTTATTGATTGTAAATCGTTGTGTAAAGTTAGTATGAACCTCATTCTTGCATATGCTTAACTTCTGTCATTCGCGTACATTGTTCTTCGTGATGGTATGAAAATCCTTTGCATAAACCTTGAAGATTGCACTAGTTCTCGTGTAGTTGTAGTATAACTTGGCGAAGCGAAACCTGGTTATTGGGAATTTGTCCACCGAAGTATTGACCATTGCTGTCATTGCCCTTAGGAGTAGATTAAAATTTCTGAACCCTACTTCCTTTTGCTTTCCGCATATTCTGAAAATTCCAAAAAGGTGTTTCATTGCAAATCTTTCTAAGATTGAAAACGTAAGGCCCCTTGTGATATTCAGCAAATCACATTACCACCGAGCTTATCCATGGTCAAGACCTGACATGAAAGGAACCTTGGAGTGACCTATATGATCTTTTCACAATCTTAGCATATACGGAACTTTGATCAAGAGAGGATAAGATACCGTGATATTTTGTTCTACTGTTTGGTGGGTCATAAAACACACATCAACTCCTCTCCCACGTGGTGCTGTCATGGTGTCACACACATGACATCCACCATGAACAATATTAGAGGGTGGAACAAGGGCTGATACCTCAAACTTCTCTCTCAAAGAAGAATGCTACAAGGACTGATACCTCAAACTTCTCTCTCAGAGAAGAGTGCTACAAGATCTGATACCTCAAACTTTTCTCACAGAGAAGAATGCTACAAGGGCTGATGATGATGTGGCTCCCTTTGAAGCTCAAGTTCTTACATCAGCCTCCTGACCTCCTTGTCCAAGGTTGCCTCTAATGGTTTGTCAGCCTCCCTCTGAATGTTAATTCCTCCTCTTCGAAGAAACTGATCACAATCTATATAGACTCTTCCTCTTCGAGAGATGTCTCAACTCGGTCCTTAAAGACAACAAGGGCAAGCCCCTCACTTTTAATTTAAAGACAATCATCCCACCGTCAATACACAACATGGTCCAGCAAGAAGGGCAGAGCCTGCGCCAACACCGCCTCCTCCCTAGGCCGTGACTCGCGCCACCACTGCTCACACATCCCCGCCACACATTCCTGCAGCACACTGTCGGCAGATAAATAGTCTTCTCCACACTTGGAATGAATTCAAGTGGGACACACAGTATTCTCGAGTACAAATAAGAATGAACTGAGATTCTAATATTATTGTGCAATTCTGATCAAGTCTGTGAAATATCTTCAAACTGAATTCAAGCAATAGAACTCAAAATATCACTTTGCAAAAGTAAGACTGCAAATGAATCAATTGCGAATGTTCTGATAATCATATGACCTGTACTAATCTATTTAAAAATAATCTCTGCTGTGAGTCTATTTTGAAGGTAAACTGAGAGATTAATTCTGCAAAATAACTTGATAAAGCTTTAAGATCTGATGCAGACTTCACCTAGACAATTTCAAAATCAGAAGATATTGCTAGAACTGCTATACCTGATTTACAGACCACCTTAATTTCTTGTCAATATGCTAATCTCTAGTGCTGCTGTGTCTGATCTTCAGTCTTCAGAATGCATTAATTTTACTGCTCTCATCAAATGAATGAATAAGTATTTATAAAGTCATGGTCAGTCGGGTAACTGTAGACAGTTAAGATGTTATGTTTGGTTACAACCCGCTTCTCAACTGTCGCTGTTACAACGTGGTCTTTCAAACCGCCAAGCAGTTATGTTTGGTTACAACCAGCTTCTCAACTGTCGCTGTTCCAACGTGGTCTTTCAAACCGCCAAGCATATTTTGATCTTTAAAACAAAATAATGATAATCGGTTGAACTATTAACATCCACTGCTTTTGACCATGTTGAAAAACAAGCTACGATAAAGTCTTTTAGCTATACAAGGCCTCTGCTGTCACCATGAACAGGTGGCAACCAATTTCCAACAACTGAATCTAGCATACCTCCTTCAAGTCCCTTTATAAGTGACAGATGGCAAATGAGTTCTGGAAACTTATAAAATAGACGTATCATGCCTAGACAGATGCACACTAACGATGTCTATTTTTATAGAACCCGATATCCAGTATGTTATCCATTCCGCTAAGTGCAAATGTTTAGACATTGCTTGTTCACCACATTGAATAAGTTAGAATTTATATTCACAATAACCTTCTGCGTCTTGCACTACATCTGCCCAATAGCCTTTACCGCTGTTCCCTGCACTTGTCATTTGCGTGAGCTTGAATAAAACTAAATGGTTACATGTATAACATTCAATAGGAGCCCGATAGTTAGAATTGCATCATGATACACTGAATATTGGCTTCATAAGGTTTAGTTATACACGGCTCAAGAGTACGCCAGAATTTGTCATTAGTAATGCTTTCATAAATAACCTTGTTGAAAACCAAGAATATATTTATTTCAATATGACTCGTCACAGCAACATTACATCTTCTCTCCCAGGCTTTGCTCTGATACCATGTTTTTCTGGGTTGCTCGATTATCCACGGGCAATAACTCTTATTCACGAGATATCAACCATCATTGTGAGATTGTCACCATTGGAAACTGGAAAGCATTCAGAAGAAGAGGTTGCCAAAGAACTGCATATATATAAATAGGACACCCAAATCAAACGAAAATACCAGTAGCGTATGCGGACAAGTCAAGAAGGATGCAGATTACAGGCATATATTTCCACAAAACATAAGTAAAACATGGAGAAAGCATATTAGTCACAAGTACTAGATTCCACAAAATACAGTAAGCATCCATAATACAACTGCTACGTGGTGGAGAAAAAGATGACCTCTCCGACATGTGGAAAGCATATTAGGCCTGTGTTTGTTATCCATTTTTAAATACATTTCATCTCTAGCAAGTAAACTTATCATTACTTAATTTTAAAGGTTTGGTTAGGTATGTCAAAATCTAAACAACTTATAAAAGTACATTAACCAAGAAAAGTATATTATGTTGCTTGAAGCATTCTTTGTAATAATCTGGAGGAGGAAGACCGAGGGCACACCATAAAGAAAACATGTTCTGTTTTTGTTTAAGTAAATTTTTGTTTTGGGATTTTTGTTGTCAAATTTGAACAAGTTGAAATTCCCCAATGTTTTTACTGTCAACAATCCTTTTGTCAAACTTCCATTCCCTGGTTTTCATGACAGATTATTGATAGGCCACGTGTTTGAAACAACTAACGTTGGCATGCTTGACAAAAGAACATGATACGGTGTCAGAGATGATGACAATGAAATGAAACCAAAACAGCATGAAATGTTTGTTTGGATTGGCTTCTATTAGACATAGTTATGGAATTAGAAAAGTAGAGGTATGTAATGACCCCAAAAAATCTGACCAGTTTTTAATTTTGTTTAAATTGTTTTCTAAGTTGTTTTAGCGTTGTAAAGTTAGTATGCACGTGCATGTTCTAGTGTTCTAAATCTCTGCCCTTTAACCGTGCATCTTCACTGAAGTACACGGATGGCAATCATCTTAAGCGGAAGGTTAAGACTTTAATGACACCCTTAAAGTTTGGTAATAGATTCCTGAGTGTGCTGCCAGTATAAGGTTGAATGGGTTTATGTTGAATAGAATCACATAAGGTAGTTGGATCGTTGCTGGAATCAGAAATGTTTAACAATCCCAAAGGTAGGCTTATTTATAAAATATGGATCTTTTGTTAATTAAATTTTATTTACCTAATTTAATAGCTTGCTTATAACGAGGCCCAATTTTAATAAAGATAATTTACTTGAAAAAACTCATTGTTTTTAGTTTTTCGACCTGTAACGAGTTATAGTGGACAGGGTGGATTGCCCCTTTAATCTTATTATTATTCTCTTTTAGTTTTTGGTGAATACTTTAGATCTAAATCGATTTCTTGCTTGATGACCTAGTTGCATTCTTAGCAATAAATACTTAATATCCTTTGTTGAATTTAAATTTTCCTTTCCTTAAAGAGTTGCGGAAGGCCAATCATTGTCGTTACGTGAATTGACATATAACATTTAAAAAAAAATGATTTGTTTTTTATGTGCTTATATTGGGTCATCCATAAGGATAATTGGACTTAAAAAAAACAATTAAAAAAATTTAGACACTACTACTCACAACAAATTTTATTTAATTGTATTAATTATTAAATTAATTCATGTTTTTTAATAAATAATTCAACCTATTAATTTTATTTTATTAATTAATACATTATTTAATTGATTTATCGACTATCTTTCTTTTCACATTTAATTAAATAAATTGTTAATGTAATTTAATTCAATTCCATACTTCTTAACTCTATCTTACAAGAATTAAATAATCTAGAATATTTATTTAATTCCCTTTTCTTCCATCTTAATTAGTCTAGTTATTTAAATAAATTTAATTAAAATTTACACAATTTTAAATATAATAAATAATATTTTATTCAACTTATCCTTAAAAATCAAAAAGTGAATCGTAGCCCTTAGCCCTAGCTCTCAATCTTAACTATTTATTTTATATGTGATCTCATGTGTAAATTGTTGCATTTGATTGCAAAATTAATAGATGTTTATATTTTCAAATAGTTAAAATGGTCCTTTTAATTAAGTTTTTATTTTCACACTCATTTTAAGCATTTTGTCCTTAAATTCTTGAACATTAAATGAATAAATTTCCTTAAGTAAATTTATGATATTTTTACATTCAAATAAATAAAAGAATTTTTTTTTTATTAATATGTAAATATTATTAACTTGTTACATAACTCTCTCTCTCTCTCTCTCTCTCTCTCTCTCTCTCTCTATATATATATATATATATATATATATAGGATTAAGTAACACTAGGGGAGGGGGTGTGTGTGTGGTGAATCAGTGTTGCAACACTATTTAATAAACTTAACCAATTTAAACTCAACCATGCAATGAATGAAATGAAAAGAACATATGCATAAAGTAAATAACTCATAGCACTATGATTTATTCTTGAGGAAACCCTGGCCAAAGGAAAACCCTAGTGGAGATGGTACCTACACAATATGTACTAAGAGTATAATGTCCCTGTTAGGAGTTGAATATTACATTTAGTACAAATCCGTGGTAAATGATAAAAACCCTGTTAAGGGTAATACAATGAGCTCATTGCTCTTACAATATAAAATTGTCTCTTTATAATGTAATATTACAAAAGATGAACTATACAAGCATTTGATATGCTTAAGTAGTTCCAGTTATAGCTCGCAATACCTTCTGTATTATTCTAACATTATGATGCATTTACACACCACTTCTATCTTCGCATCCCAAAAACATCTCTACTTATATACCCCATCTCATAATATGTCCAGTCGGCTCACAAGTGCATCACCAAACATGTCCAACACAACCCAAGAGTAAGTACACGATTGGCGATCACACAACCATCAAGAAGGGATAGGACCCGACCTAAATCCAAAATAGCACTACTGGTATCCACACAATACTCCTTCAATCACCACGACCTTTCATCTGTCACACTTTGTTACTATACTGTCTTTGCATGTCAAAACCACACTGTAACTCTCTCTAGACAACTCCAAAATACAAACGGCCATAACTGAAGCCATGCAATACTCCATACAACCTTCAGCTAAGTGCACATGACTTATCTCATCATATATTGTGCTTGCCAGACAAAACTTGTGCAACTGTATCCTGTGAACTGCTTGTGGACTTAGTCATTTTTCAAGATTGGATACCCAAAACTGAATTGTACTCCAAGCGACCATACCAATAAGTAGAGTTGCCATAAATGATAACATATATGCTATACATCCTTGGCCACTTGCCAATATATATAT
>MU227409.1:2276952-2290825 GCA_018584345.1 Thuja plicata
ATATATATATATATATAGTGTATAATTCTAACAAGTAAGCATCTTTGATTAGGTGCTCATTTTAGCCCTATTTTAGTGTGTACGAGTTTCCACATTGATTTCACATTCTCCTAATGCTTATTAGACCTTCAAATTAATATAGTAAGTCTATCTTGGTTCGTTTTCTTCAAAACTCCAGGTTGAACCTTATTTCTATATGTGCTTTTCTATTTTTCCTCCAATGAAATAATTCATTCCATCACCTAGGTCCTATATCTCTATTTGTGGCCTTCGAGACCCCGCCCAATCTCAAATTGAGTTGTACCCAAATATCCTACACTTATTGACTATTTGGGACCCATAATCCAAATTTTGGCTCATTTTCCTAGGTGCAAGTTGCCAGTGGCAAACTGCCCCCTTGGAATTAGGCCTAGATTTGGCCCAGGGCCCTATGATGGGGTATTTGTGGGAGATTTGTTTCTGTGGTAGGCTTGCTTGAGTTTTAACTCCCAAAATGATGAATTGAGGATATAAACTCCATATCTCTCCTCATTTTGGTATTTATTATCCATTATCCATTATCCATTATCAGGTGCAAGGATTCACTATCAAGTTTTTGAGTATTCATGATCAATCAAGCAATCAGAGTTGAATATCTCTTCTAAAATTGAGCATCCAAGTCTTCAATCCTTAAAATCATTTTTCCTTCTTCATCAAGTATTGTTGACAAATTACGATATCCATCATTCAAGGCATTTCTTTCATGATTTCCTTTTAGATCAAGTTATTGCATCATTTGTGATCACAATTAGATAAACATTGTGCCATCAAAGTATAAGGTGATTTGCAATTTAGATCTAGTTTCTATTTCATCTTTCCTTATGTAGTTTCCTTAAATTTTCAAGGTTGATTCCTAAATAAGGGTTTGACTAAGGCAAACCCCTTTAGCCAACATTCTTCCCCATTTTTCTGTGCAGGAATAGGTTACAGAGTCAGTAGATCAGAATCAGGAAGATCAGACATAGTAAGACAAATATGATTTTTTTAGTCAAAATTGCCTGGTACAGTTCACCATTAGCAAATTGTCCCCAGGTACAGGTTGAGTTTCAACCCGTCCCTGCCATTTTCAGCTCAAGTTTGGCAGAGTCTATTTACAGTCTTCAAGTCTTAGACTTGCAGTTACAACTCATTCCAAGATTTTGACAATCGAGAATTCGGGTATGAAAACTCACTTTTCCTATTTCATTTCCAGGTGCATTTAGATTCATCGTTATTCTCTTTTACATCATCTTTTTAGTTGGATAGATCATATCTGTTCTTATTTAGTCTCTTATATCAACATTATTCCTTTCTCATTTCTAAGCAACAAAGGAATAAAAACCCTTCAAGCATAGATATTGCATTGACATCCTTTGAGTGGTGTTAATCATATTGGTCTTAAGGTGGTTTGTATTCTAATGTGCCATATAAATTGGGAAAAATAACCCTTTTGTGTGATCCCCTTTTCATAGTGTACATTTTGGTGAACTGGACTCTTTCTTACATACTTTTGATTTGGTGTCTAGATCTACTTTGTATGTATTGCATTAATCATTATTTACATATTTGCTACATTGTATGCATTTACGCATATTTCATTTCATTTAGAGCAATAAAAATACAAAAATATTTCATTTCATGCACTATTTAGTAATCATTGCAATTCACAGAGATCCTTTTGCTATTTGTTTATGCACTTGCATGGGAAAAATAAACATACATTTTCATACATTTTGCTCTGCTAAGGACCCTCCTCATGAGGACATATTGAGGCAAGACAATAATCCTTTTCTCAATGATCTCCATATTTGGGATGAACCATTACAAGATGATGGTCAATTATTCTCTTGATATGCATCTCCCCCATGAGGGTGCTTTGGTGAGGAATAATGATGTTATAGTATAGGAAATTGATATGATTGTTCATTCCCTTAAGGACACTTTACCTTCAAATCATTTCAATGATCTTCTCTCTAGATATGAAGCATTAAGGAGCTATGTTCTTCCCTCTTCTAATGATTGTCCTATCTATATGGATACCTTGGAAACAAAGGATATCATCACCACTTTCCTTCATGCTCTCCCTTCTAGTGATAGTACCTTGAACAATCAAGAGTTTGATCAAGTCAATGTTATCAATGTTTTAGGTAATGAAAATCCAAAGGTGGTTGTCCATCTTTGTCATGATACCCCTCAACATCAAAATAAACTAGTCATTATGGTGAAATGTGCTCAACAACTTGATTATCATGCGCTCACACTTATAATACAAGAAACAATAGACAACCTACAAGTTCAGTAATTCCTCCTCCTTCTCAACCAGTGCTTCTTCTTGCACTTTGTCTTCCTCAAAATCTTGGAAATAATTATGATTTAGTAGAGCAACTTCGTGCTACTCAACCATGGTATCTCTTTGGGAGCTTCTTCAAACTTCACCTACATACCATGAAACATTGCAACAAGCCTTGAGAAACATTACTGTTCCACCTCTTGTGCAAGACAATATAACTTCCATATTAGAATGCATTAATGCAACCAATAACAAAGCTCAAATTGTGTTTTCTCAAGATGAGTTGCCTCCTAAGGAAATACAAGATTAACATGATTCTCTTATGGTTGTTGTTCTTATCATGGTAATCTTGTTCGAAGAACTTTAATTAATAATAGATCTAGATTTAATGTTTGTAACATTGACTTGTTAAACAAGATAAATGCAGATGTTTCTTTAATCAAACCTGATTATATTCCTCTCTGTGGCTTTGATAATGTTGCTAAACAAACCTTGGGTATTATTTCTTTGCATGTTAAAGTGGGTCCTTTTATTTTACCCACACCTATTCATGTCATGCACGGTTCTCTTAATTATACTTTTCTCTTAGGAAGACCATGGTTACATGCTATGCACGTTGTTCCTTCAACACTTCATTGCAAAGTGAAGTGAATCTATAACAACATCATGCATACCCTTGTTTCAGATGATAAGATCCATAATTGTTTACAAACTAAATATGATTCTCTAGCTATTCCTAGATGATTTAAACAGAACATATCTTCTTCTAAAGAAACTTATTCTCCTACAAGTGCCCTTTTAGATGATGATTGGGGGTCATTAGACTTTACGCCATTTTTTGCGGGTGAATACAAATCTCTTAATTTCAACACGAGACCCTTTAGAGGCCCTAGTGTGTTCTTTGTCCAACCCGATTCTCAAAATAATTCAACTACTAATCTTCAACATGGTTTAGGATGTGTGCAAAAAAGCTATGAGATGATAAACCTATGGAAGTGAAAGGTTTCAAATTTCCCCATTTGCCAACATCCCCTCCTTTACCATCTAACATTTCTTCTATACCTAGCTTTAATCAAGAAACTATTTTGCCTCCCCTTCTTTGTGCTAAGTTGATTAATTGACCTAAACGAAAAAAGAAGTATAGTCAAAATCTTATGAATCTTCCTTTTTACATATATCACCGATATCATGACCACTCTACTAATGAATGTTAGGCTTTGCACTACAAAATTCAAAAACTCATTGATTATTGTATCAGTCACATAATGTATCACAACGAGTTATCTTTCAATTCTAATTTCTTTAAATATCATCTAAGTTCCTACCATGTAACATAATTAGCTGATCCTTTGGGGGCTCATTGCCATACATGGTGTGATCATACTTTGCGAGTAATATAATAGTCCTTAATTTTATTCTCGTCTCTACACTTCGGGGCCAAGGGTAGTATTTTCAGTCTCTCTCATCCTTTTCTTAAGGATCCATTTTTCTCTTGGTTAAGTCACATTTGTTTATCTTGTGATATATAATCTTACATAAAATTGTTTATTTACATTAAGGATTCTCTTCTATACAAGAGATATGCATCCTTGATCATAACCTTTTCATTGTTCGCAATTGGGTACCCATGGTAAACAAATCCCTTACCTTTGGGGCTAAAAGTGTGTTGTCATCCTTCCTCAAGGACCCTTTTACCTAGCAATGGGGAAGGTGTGAGTTCTTCCCTTCTTGTTCCACATCTCTCTTTTTCAACATCCTTCAAAAGGATCCCTTCTACACTTCTTGCATGGTATCCCTTTGCATTCGTCCCTACCTTGACCTCATAGGAGATGTGACCTCTTTGGCTTGGACTGGGTGTTGCTTGTGGGATACCTCATTTGTGTTAAAGGTTCTTTATCCTTGTTTCCTTTTTTCCTTAAGATGTAAAAGTTGTCCTCTTTTGCCATCTTAAAAGGGGGGGCATATATGGCCTCCTTATTGCAAATATTTTGTTTACTTTAAGCATTTCAGATAGAGTACACTAGCATAATACAACTTGTTAGGGCCAGATCACTCTCCTTTATACATTTTTGGTAGATTTATTAGGATACAATGCTTTCCTTGTCTATCCTTAGGATTGGTTGAATTAGCATAGCACAACTTGCTAGCCCATTTGAACTCTCCTTTGCATAAATTTTCAAGATTGGTTGACTATCATAACACAATTTTCTAGACCATTTGAGCTATCCTTTTTATGGGTTGACTATCATAACACATTTTACTAGACTATTCAACCTTTCAATTGTATAGATTTTCATGAGTTGACTAGCATGCGATAGATCATCAACTCCTTTACACTCTCTTTGACGAGTGAAACTAGCATAACACAATTTGCTAGACCAATTCCCCCTCTCTTCTCTCTTCTTTCTCTCTCATGGCTCACTTAGTGCAACATAACTGGCTAGCCCGTATTATCCATGATTGTCTTATTCTCTCCTCTATGGTTCCATAGCATAACACACTTTGCTATTTCATTGGGGCATGGAGTCTTACCTTATCACTAATGTGTGCTCTTGCTCTTTTTAGGTGAGCACTTGTGCTTTTGCAATAGCTTTTTGAGCATGATGCTAGCAGTTGAGACATTTTCTTTAGCTAGGCCTCTTCAACTACTTGACTTGGAATATTAGTAATCTTTAGGCTTTTTGTTATTTTATGTGTTGTTGCATATGGATGTAGAAGTTAAGATCCATGGTTTAGGGGCTTGTGTCCTTAAACTACACGATATTTTATCTCTTTACAACTCTCTCTCTCTCTCTCTCTCTCTCTCTCTCTCTCCTGTGAGCATGAGGTGGACTCATACTTCCGCTAAAGTGGGGGCTAAATGTATAGTCCTAAAAAGTAAGCACCCTTGATTAGGTTCTCATTTTAGCCCCATTTTAGTATGTGTAGGTTCCCACATTGATTTCACGTCCTCCTAACACTTATTGGACCTTCAAATTAATATTGCAAGTCCCATATTGGTTTATTTTCTTCAAAACTCAAGGTTGGTTCTTTTTTTAAGTGTTCTTTCCTATTTTTACCTCCAATCAAATAATTCATTCCATCACCTAGGCCCTATATCTCTATTTGAATCTCAGATTAAGTTGCACCTAGAGATTGTGCACTTACTGATTGTCTAGGACTCACAGTCCAAATTTTGGTTTTGCCATTGGCGAACTGTTCCCTATGAATTAGGCCCAGATTTGACCCAGGGCCCTATGACAGGGTATTTGTGGGAGATTTTCTTTCATGGTCGGCTTGCCTGAGTATTAACCTACAAAATGATGGATTGAGTATATAAAACCCCTATCTCTCCTCATTTTGGTATCCATTATCCATTATCAGGTGCAAACATTCACTATAGAGTTTTCAAGCATTCACGATCAATCAAAGAATTAGAGTTTAAGATCTCTTCTACAATTGAGTATCCTAGTCTTCAATCCTTTAAAGCATTCTTCCTTCATCAAGCATTGTTGGCAAACTACAATATCCATCATTTAAGGCATTTATTTCATGATTTCTTTTTAGATCAAGCTATTGCATCAACATTTGTGATCACATCCAAAGAAGCATTGCACCATCAAGGTATAAGGTGATTTGCAATTCAAGCCTAGTTTCTATTTCATCTTTCTTTATGCAATTTCCTTTCATTTTTAAAGTTGATTCCTGAACAGGGGTTTGACTAAGGAAAACTCCTTTATCCAACCTTCTTCCCCATTTTCTGTATGCAGGAATAGGTTACGGAGCCACCAAATCAGAATCTAGAAGGTCAGACATAGTTAGACAAACCCATAAAATTTCAGTAAAAAATGGTTGCTACAATTCGCTATTGGCGAATTGTTCCCAGGTACAAGTTGAGTTTCAACCTATCCCTACCATTTTTAGCTTAGATTGGCAAAGTCAATTTACACTCTTCAAACCTCAGATCTGCAATTACAACCCATTCCAAAATTTTGGCAATTGGGAATTTAGATATGAAAACTCACTTTTCCTATTTCATTTTCAGGTGCATTCATATTCATCCTTATTCTCTTTTACATAAGCTTTTCAGTTGGATTAGAACATATCTATTATTATTTAGTCTCTTATATCAACATTAGTCCTCTCTTTCTCAATGCTAAGCAACAAATGAATAAAAACCCTTCAAGCATGGATATTGCATTGGCATCCTTTAAGTGGTGTTAATCATATCGGTCTTGAGGTGGTTTTGTATTTCAATGTGCATATGAATTGGGGAAAATAACCCTTTTCTATGATCCCCTTTTCATAGTGCGCACGCGCGCGCGCGCACACACACACACACACACACACAGTCACATCCCCATTAGGTGCATCCACGATTAATGTTGGAAAATAAATTTATTAAAGAAATAGTAAAAAATTAAGAAATAACATAGTACATTGCCAACTAAAGGAGGCATGAGGGCTAACTATCTACATTTAATTAGAGAGGACAATGTTGGAGTAAATGGTGTTTTACCACTTTACTCTTAAACTCATGCGAGTGTTCCCTCAAGTTATTGCATCGTGTTGTGTAGTGAAGGTCACTCATGCAGATTCATGTGCTGTCTGTATCTTTGGTCGACAAATACTATTGCCATTGTTGCCATCTAATCAATGTTCACGAAGTGCCATTTGGAGCACTCATACATATTGTTGTCTTTTTGATCACCATCCTTTTAGAAGAGGATCATCAGATATAGCACCATATTAGACATCTATAGTAGTCTACAAATTCCTCGTGTTTTAAAGATGTTCATTTTCATGATTTCAGGACATCTTGTTGAAGGCTTCTCAAACCTTCATGTTCTCTCTTTTGGAGAAGAGTTTTCTTCAACTGTGTTTTTTCATTTTCTCCAGTTACGAGAGTTTAATTCATATTTTTACATGGGTACCTAACATGGCTTTGTTGCTGGGACCCATAAAACATCTCCACTATATTGTTGTACTCCCTAAGTTGCACTTAAAGGGAGGTGTTGGAGTAAATGGTGTTTTAGGAGTTTACTCTTTTAACTTTACTTAGGTACACTCATTAATGAGGTAGATGGATATTGTAGATTCATACTTGAACTCTACTTCCTCCTAGAGGATATTGTTGAGTTCTATCAAAACTCTACTTCCTCCAGGTTGAGACACTTGTCTCAACCTTGTCCTTTATTTAGATATGCTCTTGCCTATTTAAACAGAGCCTTTGTACATTTGTATTCACCTTATCTCAATACATTTCTTGTGTTGTTTATCTCTTTGTTTTGGAAGATGTCTATAGACTGGGTTCTGGGTATAGGATGATTATCCTAACATGGTATCAGAGCCTAAAGTCTATCAACTTCTTTTTGTTTTGAGAGTTTTCATTATTTTCTTGAGTCTTGAGGTCCATACTAGTCAAGTCTGTAGATTGTGATTTAGTTGGGCATATTCTAAATTGTTGGTTTTGTTCATACATTTCTTTTTAAAAGTCTGCGTACCATTATCCAACCAGATCGACAGATTTTGCATTTGATTCTTTAGCTCAATTTGTGTGGAGGAGGTTGTGGTATATGCATAGGAGCATTGATATTTACCCTTGTTTTGTTGTTGGCATGTGGTTTCAAACCCCTCTGAAGTTGGTTGTAGTTGTGTTTTGCAGTGTGGACATAAATGGTTCGTAGCTATAATTTATCATTACTATGGTCCTTGTTTTGGGTCAACTAACTAGCTTTTAGGTGTCCAACATTTCTTGATGCCACTAGATTTATGGATGTAGTGCCCTTAAAAGTTGTTTTGGTAGGCATTTATTATTAAAGCCCTCTTTCTTGACCTGGTTTATCGAGCCATATTATTATTACATTTTTTAAAGTCAATTTGATTATTGTCCAATTCGACTCATTTTTTGGCTAATCAATTCCACGTTTCATGAACCTCCTCTTGTTTGCAGTTTTTATGGGCTCTCTACGCTTTCAAGATTCACGTAGGACTTGCATAGGACTATGGCTATTCATTTTTTTCATGCTACGCGCTTGTCTTGGGTTTGTGTACCCACTCAGTGAAGTCATTATGTAATAGTGTCTGCTCGTGCTTGTGATCATTGTTAGTGCCGTTGTGACTTTATTGGCATATTGACAGAGCTTTGAAATCTGTGGTCTCCAGACTCACTCTTCCTCCACTTAAATTTACTTTTTAAAGAAGGTGGAGTCAAAGATTTTGTAACATGATGCTTTGCATGTTTTGGGTATTGGCGGCTTTGTGGAAGGAAACAACTCCATTCCTCGGTGAGTACATAGCTCTTGCTACTGCTCTAGTATGAGTACTAAAATAACCTTTCTTTCCTCGCACTGCCTCAGAATGTGAGCAACAATCCTTAGTCTTTTTTACTTCTGTCCATCATAAGGTATTTTTCCATGTCGTGCTTTGGAATCACTAGTTGGTTCAACTTTAATAGTCTGAGTGCAAGGCATTTGCATGTGCAGATGCACTCCACAATATGACACATTCAGGTCAAAATTTGCTGGTCAAATTGTGGAGAACTGTTTATTGGTTGGTGGAACTCATTATCTCAAGCACTCAACATTAAATGGAGAAGTCGTTCCATGTCCATTGAGTGGAGGTAGGTAGTAGAGGTGTGGACCGCGAATAATTACAGTGCGTATTGCAAGGCCCGATCTAAGTTAGAAGCGGATTTCTTTTTGTTGTCATGAGATGGTTCCCTCCATGTGATTGTAGATGTTTTTTATTTTTCCATGATGGGCTCCTGATTCTAGATTAGAGGGTTGACATGATATAAGTTATCTTTATAGGTTATGCTCTTTGGAGCAAAATGTTTTTTTGTTTATGGAGATCAAGTTGTCATGTTGTGTTCCCAGGTATTGCAGACGTGCAGTGGGAGTTTTGACAATTGGTCTGGTTAGTGCTCTTGGTATCGAGTACTTTGGCAGATTGACCATGGAGGTGCTCTTGAAAACTAAGAGGCTTGGATGAGGCTAAAGTTCGCTTGGGTTTAGAGAATATTTGTTGAGATGGTTTATCTTTGGAGGTTTCAGCAAGAAGACCTAGGAGCCAACACCTATAAATGAACGTGAGCTCATTATGGACCTAGAGGAGATTGTTCTTGGAGAAGAGTCACTGTGACTTGGTTTATCCAGGAGGATCATTCTTACTCCCCACTCTTGGTCTACTCGACATATTTATCGCATTGTGCATTTGGGTGTAGGAGATGGTTGAGATTGTTCTTAGTTTTGGAATGTTTTTAAGTTTGATCTTCTTGTTAACAAGAGCTTTCATCCATGGTGGTTGGCTATTGTAAATGCTCTTATTTGGGGAGGTAAAGAAGATCATACTTGGCACAACTAAGCACTTGGTAGTGTTGGTAGAAGGATGAGTTATGGTTTGCATGGGTGTCCCTTCCAAGAGCTTTTTGAGGTCATCTATTGTTGTACTTCATTATTTTTTTTAACTTCAATATGAGATCTTTTCACGAGGACTTGGAAGATGTCATTTGAGATTTTGCAGCAGGTTTGTTGCAGTTTGCAAATCATCTCAAGTTATTACCACACCTTTTATGTGTAGATTGGTAGATTTGAGTCAACTTTTGGTTGATATTACTCATGCAACACGCATATTGCTCTATAATGGTCTTCTAGGTTTTTGCACATCAAAGATTTTTTGGTGTGTTTTGTTGGAAGATGGTGTTTTTTACATGGTGAATTGTTGTATGGGCTGGTTATGTGGGCTTAAATTTACTAATGTTGTATGGTTAGTTGGATGTGATTAGCAACTAGCTGTAGTTGTTATTCCAGCTATGGTGGTTGTCTATTGACAATTTATTACCATTATATTTGGTAAGGGAAAGCAGAGTTTAAGTGGGAGGTTGTCTTGATATGAGGTTGCAACTGTAACCAACCTAATTTGGTCTGCTCTGACTATAGACCCTATTTTCCCTAAGTGTGATCATACCCCCAATTATGTCCAGACAACTCTTCAATCGACTGACATAATTCATTCAAATAAGATTTAATCTCCTAAGTGATTTAATCACTCAGTTTTATTAATCACCTTAGCCAATCAAAACCGATCAATTCAATACAAATCAATTCAAAATAATACCTGGCTAAGGTAATTAATTTAAAAGGAATTAAATAAATCCCTATTATATTCCAAATGACTTGCAAACCCTATCTTCTAGCCTAAATTAATCTAATTAATTGGCTATAGTCGTAATTAATTATCTAAAGCAATAAAAGGCTTAAATAATTAATTTCCCTATTTTTGAATGAATATATTTAATATAATTCATTTCATTAATATTCCCCTAAACTCTAATCTAACCTATCTCAACCACCTTAACCCTAGGGTCAAACCCATCCCAACCTATTCCCCCCATGCTAAATCTAATCCTAATCTTAATCCTATCCTAACCCATTTCTTAATGATGTCACATTCCTAAATTTGTGATTAGGAACTCAACCCACTTGAGAAAGTCAACTTTCTCAAGCTTGACTCCCTCCAAGTCCACTTTCTCAAGCTTGGACTTACACCCCTCACCATGCCTCTTGAATGCTCTCATTAATGCATTATTAATGGAGATTCCTCAAGCCCATGCCTCATGAATGCCTTTGGCATTTAATGCCTCTTACACCTCATTAATGGGTTTTACACCTCCATTAATGAACCTTGTCCCCCTCTCTCTCCTCATTTTTTCTATAAATAGAATGAGTTTTTGAGCTCAAATGACCCTTATTTTTAGATTGAAAAAGTATTGTTATGCTGTTAGGATTAACCTAGATTCATATTACATTTTAGCTTTCATGTTTATGCATTGTTATAATCTTGATTTTTAGAGCTAGAATGCATGTTTATTGGATATCTTTCTTAGTTTTAATTGAATCTTTCATGCTAGGTTGTATATGTCACTAAAAAAGGTATTATATGAGGGCTATTATGTTATTTTTCACACTTCTAGTTAGAAAGAGAAAGCAATATATCGATTTTAGTGGATGTACATGCTTTACTAACCCTACTTTCACTAATGCAATGATCTATTGAAGTGTTGTGTCACAGGTAACAGGTGCATAATTTAACACACACATTTCTGGCACCCACCGTAGGGCACGATTTTAGATTTTGCCTCATTTCAACTTCATTTTTCACTAATTTGTCTTCCAAAATTTCAAGTCCAGGCTCGTTTCTGGTAGCAGAAGATGTTAGAGTTAAAAGGGTATTTTCACTTATTAATTAAATCATTATTGATTTAATTATTAAGTCACTTTTCACTTATTAATTAAATCATCATTTGATTTAATTATTAAGTCCCTTTTATCTCTATTTCACTTAAGCTAAACTTTAGGCATGCAATACTTGATTCTTTTATTAATTATTCATGCAACCTTGGTTTCTTCACCCAACCTTGGTTTGTTCACCCAACATTGGTTTCTTCACCCATGCAATAACTGATTCTTCTATTAATTATTCATGCAACCTTGGTTTCTTCACCCAACCTTGGTTTCTTCGCCCATCTCATGGTTTTGATCTCCTTTATAAGGATTGATCAGTTTGTAATTATTTAATCCCTTTTGTGTAATTCTATTCCATTTTTATTGAATCAATTGAGGATGTTTCCTCTTTCACAGATCTGTTGTTTTTGGCCTCCATAGCTTTTGCTTCTCTCTTTATGTGACAGGTGTTTGCATGCAGGTGATTCTTGGGAGCTGTAGGGTTGATAGTTTTTCATCAACTCCAACATGGTATCAGAGCTCCGCCCTTTCATGCCCCTGTTCTCTTCATAAGATATTTGGCCTTGTTCTTTAAATCTGTATTTTTGAGAGGTTTTTGTTTAAGATTTTCATGCATTTTGGGAGGATTTAGTTTTTGGAGCACTTTGGACAAAAACCGACATCTGGGTTGTGTTCAGAAGGCCCGAGAAACCCAATTTTCATATAAGGCATGTCCAATTTGGACACAGTTAAAATTTGGGTACTATTTTTTGCATGCACGACCCTTGGCATGCTTTACGAGGCAAAATTCTACCTCAATTTTTGTGCCACCTCAATTTGCATGTTGCCTTGATTTGCGTGTCACCTTGATTTGTGTGCTACCTTGATTTGTGTACTGCCTCAATTTGCGTGGCACCTCGATTTATGTGCTGCCTCAGTTTCCATACCGCTGATGTCAGCAGTCACAGGTCTGACAGCGAGGTTAAATTTGACGGCCATGAAATCGTCATACAACTTATTTTTTTCCATAATGAACAATGTGTGGTTTTTTCACTCTTTCTGGAGCAAACGGAGGCCAATTTTTGACTTCTTTATATCGTCGAAAAGCTCTTTCCGAGCTAGACACTTTTATGGAGGTTAGATTTTTTGATTTTTTCATCTTGCAGCCTTTTTTGGCAGTCAAAGTCAGCAATATATTTTGTACTATGGGAGGCATATTTTTCTCATTCAGACTCCATTTTTTGACTTCTGCATGGCATCGAAAAGCTGGATCTATTATCCTTCTTCTTGTATGGGTCTCACACCCAGAATTTGCTCTAGGTAGTTTTTATTCAGTTTTATGCGTTTTTGCAATCTGGTGGATATCTTGGATGTTTTAGGTCTTGGGATCATTTTCTGTGCATGGGATGACTCCTGGAGAGCATTTACATATGTTTCTTTTTCTTTCAATCATTCCTGGATATTGTATACATCCTTTTCTGTAGCTTTTTTGCAAACGCACTGAGATAAAGTGCCATCTTGCATGTTTGGGATCCTGCACATTTTGTGCCTAATTGTACTCGCATTATTTATAAAGTGCCATGGGGGGGTTGCTGAACCTTTGTCAAGTAAGTGTTCCTTCCACGACATTAGCCTCATGTGTGTCAACGACTAATCATCCTTGACACATACTTTATTTCTTCTTGTACATTCTTCATCATGCAATTTTTTCTTGGCAGTCTCTCAGTGTATCTGTTATACCTCTCCCTATCAGCATTATGGGGGGGTATTACTGTTGGTTCTTATGTTTCCTTGGTTCGATGGAGTGAGCTATGTATTCAGTATTTGTTCCTATGTACTAGGTGGATGCAGTGGCTGGTACCTATGCATTTCAATGAGATGGATCATTTACCATATGGACACTCTTCTTTTGTTCCTATTTTGGAGGCTTCAGACTTGGCATTTTTTCCATTTGTATCTTCGAGTTTCTATGTTTTCCTTGTTTTCCATCCAGATTCGAGTAGTGTCATTTGAGGGAACTCATACAAAGCAGTTATTTGACAGTGTTTTGCAGCTTCATGCTTTAGAGGTGTTCTACATATTCTTTTTTTTTCCTATTTTCTAGGACATTCTCTAGTTTGGAGGCTTCTTCAGTTCTTCACTAGACTTCATCTCTTTTTGGAGAGGGGTTTTCTCCTTTTCTCCTCTTTACAGAGATTTTTTTGTACTTGGGTACCTCATCATGCCATGTTGTCAGGACCCATCTTTCCTGCTTTCTGCAGTTGTTTCTAGGTTTTTTAGCTTCTCCCTAAGTTTATCTTAAGGGGGGGTGTTAGAGTTAAAAGGGTATTTTCACTTATTAATTAAATCATTATTGATTTAA
>MU227409.1:2312960-2325724 GCA_018584345.1 Thuja plicata
CCAAAAGTGTCTCATTGGCTCAAAACTCTTACACCCTCTTACACCTTCTTACAAGATCCTTCACATGTGTACTTTAAGTACACTTTGACCCATCACATCCAAAGTTTCTCACACATGTGTGAGCAAAATGGGTCTCTTGCATGGCTTATGTGTCCCTCATGTGGCACCTATGTGGATGCCACATGAGCTCCACCTCATCCAAGCCCTCACTCTCCTCCAAAAACTCTATAAATAGAGGCCTTTCTCAAGAGAAAACCATCTCTTATTTTTGCATTGTTATCATGCTAGTTTCATTCTAGAGTAATTTAACATTCTCATAGTAATTGTAGTTCTTAGTTCATGTTTATTTCATTGTTGAATCTAGATATCACATCTTAGGTTTATAATAGAATGAATCTTAGATAGTTTTTTTTGTTCATCTTGCATATCAATCATAGTATAGCTTTTACATACATCAAATCATTTGTGATGGCTTTGAGACAAGTTCCTCATACTTGTTCTTGAAGCTCTTCACTCTCTTAGCTTGCATTGTTATCAATAGTGGGATTTAATATATTGTGTTGGGAGAGCACACCCACAAACCTCTCTAAGAGCAAATCAACAAGGCTTGGGTGCACTTGTTTGGCTCATCGGAGGTTGTGATGAATCTCTACTTGTTATTTAATAGTATGCTTTAGATATGTATGATGTTGTTATTTAAGGTTTATCTCTAATGTTTGCATGTCTGAGCATGCTCCCAACAGGTTAGGTTTCATTGCATACAAGGGGAAGCATCTAAAGGAAAAGGAAATGAAGTAAACTACGCATACTCTAAAAATGATAACGTGATTAACATGCTAGACATTAAAGTTGAATCAATTAATGTGGTTACTATCAAAGGTGTTCAAAGCACATCTTCACAATCAAATGTGGTGGCCCAAAGTCAAGCATAGGTCATGATCAAAGGACCCAATTCCTCACCAAAACTGGCAACAACTTTCAAAGTACCCATTGTCACTATCCCTAAACCGACAGTAGAAAAACAAATAGTTACTACTCCTGCAACAAAGTACAACTTGGTGGATCAATTGCAATGAACCTCTGCTAAAATTTCCATCTTTGAGTTGCTTAAAATCTCCATAGTACATAGGGAAATTCTTGAAGAAGCCCTACACACCGCAAATGTACCAAAGGACCTTGATATAGACAAATTCCAAGCGATGGTTAATCACATCTCAGTGCCACATTACCTCTCCTTTTCAGAGGAAGATGATAAATCATTGACACATCCACATAATCAACCCCTTCATATTGAAGTCCTCATTCATAAATCCTGTGTTAGACGCGTATTGATAGATGGAGGCGCAAGATTGAATATTTGTACCCTTAATCTAATCAGGAAACTGGGTCTTTTAGAACAGACCATTGACTCTAGAAGAAAAATAACTATCAAAGCTTATGATGAGGAAGAAATATCCTCTAAAGATCTTATTGTTCTACCCATTAGATTTAGGCCGATTGAAAGGAATGTCATCTGTCAAGTTCTAGATCTACCCTTGGCTTACAACATACTGTTAGGAAGACCCTGGATTCACGAAATGCAAGCTATGCCATCTACCTTCCACCAATGTATTAAGTTCCCACATAATAAGGTGGAAGTGACAATCCCTGCAAATGCCAATTATACTTGCAACAAAATCAAGGCAAGTAGTATGGTTCCGCATAACAAAGAGGCTACAGATGAGATTTCTCCTGAGACTACCAAGGACATGGTTATGAAAAGCTTTGGAAAAACCTTAAAAATTGAAGAAACAGGTATGGGAGAATATAAGATGGACATGATCCCGTCATTAGCAGAGCTCCCAGTGTCACCAAGATCCTATGGAAAACCTTCCTCATCATTCACACCTACTGCATTTCAAATGCCAGAAATCCACAAAACAACTGGCATGGTTAAGGCATCCACATCTTCTTTAGATAACATAGAAGAACACGCAGTCTTGGCCTGGCTTTACAAAGGAGAACCAAAGGAGGCTAAGGTAAAACATGTGGAAATATTCCTAGAGAAGTATGGAAAAGGATATGATCTCCTCAAGCAAATGGGATATAAAGGAAGAGGACCTTTAAGCGACAAAGGAAAAGGACTCATTGAACCTGTATATATGGGATTCAGGGAAACTAAAGATAAAACAAGGCTAGGTTTCAATAAATCTACAAACCCTACTTCAAGGGATAGTCCAGTTTCTGATAAAGGGAGTGATGAAATAGAGGAAATAGAGCTAGAACCATGGTCCTATAAAATATTATTACATGTTGGTACGAAGAATCTTGAATATCAAGGAGAGCATTATGTACCAAGATTTTAAGTACCACAAGACCTTCACATGCCTTTATTAGCACAAACTCCTATTCAAGAGGTAGACGAAACTACAGAGGAAAATCCAGCAGTACCATTGGTTACAACAGTTACTGAAGACACACCTCAACCATAAGATTTACATCCTAACTGGGGGAAGATAGTCATAGTTTCACATGTCCTTGATTTACCACACTTTGATCTACAAGTGGCTAATAGGGTACACCAGGTAACTATTTCTAAATTGTTAAACAGGTCTGATGATGAAGTAACTGACTCATGATTATGAGTGGGATGAGCTATCTGTTGCCATAGAGGACATTGAAATAGATGTAATTCACATGTTCGCAGCTACATCAGCACACCAAGAACCTTCTAACACCACTCCTAACAGTATTGATGTTCTTAAAGCAAAGGATGAATTCCTTCCCCAAATCATTGATGAAGAAACTGGTGTTCTCTTAGGTCTAGAATAAATTTAGAGGCGACAAGCTAGAAGCCTCCTCCTACAAAGAAATGAGGAAGAAGAATACTCAACTGACGAGTCACTAGAGTTTGGTCTGCATATTACTAACGACCCTTTTAATGACGATCTAACTCTTATTGATCTAAACATCAAAGAGATTAACTTAACATAACATGTCATGTCAGTTAATAGTCTTGATGCCAATGCGATGCTGTCCTTCCTAGAGTCTGACTCCTTGTCTTTAACAAACCCAAACCTAATTGATTGGACTAATACAAATCCTACTCCTATCCTTGACTTTCCCAATGACTACACCTTGGCTTGCTATCTAAACGCTTGTGAACCTTACCCTTCTTCCACCAATGCAAGGAGCTGAACATGTCATAGGAGGATATCAAGTTTCTCAGTCACAAATTAAAAAAGAAAAAGAAAAAGGGAACTGACGGTGAAAACCATGTTGTGGCAGTGTCAGATCCTAAAATAGTAAAAAAAAAAGATGCATCTGATGGTGAAAACCTCTCAGAGGCACCAAAGGATGAGATTCTTGATATCCTCCCTGAGCACTTTCAAGAAAGGTCTTCAAATCTGATAGAACCAATGCAACCAGTTTAGTTGGGCACAACTGAAAATCCTCAAATAGTTCACCCAGCACAATCTTTGTTGGAAGAGGAGAAGACATGGTTCACCAAGTTCCTGAAAGAGAAAAATATCAAATTTGCATGGTCTTATATAGATATGAATGGACTGGATCCTGAATTGATAATGCATCACTTATCTATAGCTCCCGGGATCAAACTCGTGAAACAGAAACTAAGAAAGATGCATCCTCATGTTGCATTGCTAGTAAAAGCAAAGCCAGAGAAATTGTTAAAAGTTGGATTCATTTGAGTCATTGATTACGCAGGATGGATCTCCAATGTATTCCTAGTATCTAAATCAGATAAATCTATCAGGATCTGTACAAACTTCAGAGACTTAAACAAGGCATGTCCTAAGGATGAATTCCCATTGCCTAATATTGATATGATCATAGACCTCACAACAGGCTATCAAATGTATTTATTAATGGATGGTTTCTCAGGCTACAATCAGATTAAAATTTCTCCTGAAGATCAAGAGAAGACTGCATTTACATGCACACGGGGCACCTTTTGGTGGAACGTCATGCCCTTTGGGTTAAATAATGTCGATGCTACATATCAAAGAGCCATGAATACTATATTCCATGATATGATGCATAAAAACATGAAGGATTACGTGGATGATACCTTAGCTAAATCAAAAGAACAGAATACTCATATTGAAGACTTGAGGAAGATATTGGATCGTATGGAGCGATTTCAACTCAGGCTCAATCCCAAGAAGTGTGCCTTTGGGGTCCAATCAGGTAAGATCCTAGGATTTATTGTCTCAACAAAAGGAATTGAGGTAGACTCTAGAAAATTCAAGGCTAAACTAGAAATGACTCCTCCACGCAACATTAGTCAAATGAGAACATTACAAAGGAGACTTCAATCAATCAGGAGATTCATGTCACAACTTGCTGATAGAGCACAACCCTTTACCAAATTGCTACACAAAGGGGTCACCTTCAAATGGGATGAACATTGTGAAGCCAGCTACAGAGAATTAAAAGAGTACCTGGCTACTCCTATTCTTATGGAACCCATTCATGGAAAGCCATTACTACTGTATATTTCAGCTACAGCCACATCACTAGGAGTGTTGCTCGCACAAGAGGATGAAACTAAGAAAGAAAGAGCGATCTACTACATCAGTAAAACACTAGTCTCCTATGAACTCAATTACAACATTATTGAGAATGCATGCTTAGCGGTTGTCTTTGCATCACAAAAATTGAGGCATTACATGCTCTCACATACGATAAGGCTAATTGCAAAGATAGATCCTTTAAAGTACCTCCTAAGAAAAAAAACATTAATAGGACATCTGGAAAAATGGGTCCTCATTCTAAGTGAATTTGACATTGAGTATGTGGATAGGAGGGCTATTAAAGGACAAGTCCTTGCAGATCAATTGGCTGATTCACCACTTCAAGATGATGAACCTTTAAAAATTGAGTTCCCAGATGAGACAATCATGCATCTAACTGAGTATCCATGGAAGATATACTTTGATGGTTCTTTCACACAACAAGGCTCTAGAGTAGGGTTTCTATTTATAACTCCTCAAGGATACAAAATACCAAAGTCCTACAAATTGATGTTTCCATGCATAAATAACATTTCTGAATATGAAGCATTGGTAAACGGTCTTAAGCTTGCCATGTAATGGAATATTGTAGAGTTATACGTGTATGGTGACTCCCAACTCATTATCAATCAAGTCAATGAAGATTATCAGATGAAAGATGAGAAGTTGATGCCCTACAAGCAACTGGTAGATGACCTAAAGAAGTAATTTGTCTTCAACACGTTCCAGCAAATACCTAGAACAAATAACAAGGCTGTAGATGCTATGAATACATTGGCATCCATGTTACAAATGGAGGAACATCAATTCCGCTATGAATTATTGGTGGAATAATTATCCTATCCAGCCTTTGATACCCATGAATACCAAGTAATCTATGCTTTGAACACCCCAGACCAATCTCGGCATGCTAATATCATTGCTTACCTAATTGACCAAACAATTCCCAATGATCTATCCAGAAATGAAAAGCGAGCCTTGATTAGGATAACATCGTGTTATGTCCACATTACTAATAACTTATATAGAGGAGGTCTCAATGGTACACTTCTTAGATGTTTAGAACTCAAAGAGTCAAATCACGCATTAAAAGAAGTCCACGAAGGTGTACATGTGGATCACATTCAAACAAATTTTCACTTGCAAAGAAAGTGCTTAGAGTAGGCTATTACTGGCCTATAATGGAAAAATATGCAATTCACTTTTCAAAGACATGTCATAAATGCCAGACACATGGAAATCTCATCCATGCTCTTGCCAGGGAACTTATACCTTTCATAACACATTGGCCATTTCAGCAATGGGCCTTTGACTTGGTTGGACAAATATATCCTAATTCTTTAAATGGACACGAGTTCATCATTACGACCACTGATTATTTCATGAAGTGGGCCGAGGCCATGCCACTAATCAAGGCCACTGGCAAACAAGTGGCTATGTTCATCTTGAACTACATAATCTGTAGATATGGGATACCCTCATCAATTGTAACAGACAATGGGGGCCAATTTAAAAATCAAGACATTGATGACCTTTGTGAATAGTTCCACATCACTCAACATTGCTCCTCAATCTATTATCCTCAAGGTAATGGACAGGCTGAGGCATCTAACAAGAATATTCTCAAGATCCTACACAGAACTGTAAGTCTGGTAGAGACAATAATTTACAACTAAATCTGACACAATGGGCTTACAGAACAAGCATCAAAACACCAAAAAGAGCCACACCATTTGCCCTAGTCTATGTCACTGAAGTAGTACTACCTATTGAGGTTGAAATCCCATCTTTGCAGATATCTTTACAAGGTCTTGTTACTCATGAGAAATACCGTATTGATAGGGTGAATTATTTGGACCTACTTGATGAGTGCAGGCAACAAGCGTTCGATCACCTATAAGTGTACCAAGCATGAATGTCCAAGGGGCACATTAAAAAGGTCAAACCATGAAATTTTCAAGTGGGGGATTTCATCCTAAAGGAGAATCCTAAGAACTAGCCTAATAGTGAACAAAAGGGAAAGTTTGAACCTAATTGGTTGGGACCTTATGTTATCACTACTACTTTTGGGGCTAGAGCCTATCATCTTGCTACACCTGAGGGAGCTGTTCTTCTAGATCCTATCAATACTCTACATTTGAAGCAGTTCTACGCTTGATGTCTAGCTAGCAGAGCCTATGCAGTGAAATACTCAGAAAAAACAAAAAAAAAAAATTGATCCTGAAGAAATCCAAAAACAACAGAAAAGTCCTGAAGAAACGGTATCCTTGGTGAAAACCTGGCAAACAGGCACCTTGATACTACAAAAACATTCAAAAAAGCAAAAATAGAAGAAAAATTTAAAAAGAGAAAAGTGCCTTGATGACAACCTGGTAAAACATGCATCCTGGTAGCAAAAAGAATGAGAAAGTTTTGCCAAGTGGTGAAAACCTGGCAATCAGGCATTGCTTGTATTCTACACTCTGTCTATCAATACATTGCTGATACTAGGCCTTCATGATTACACCTGTGCTAAGAGTTGACTTTGTTTCCTTACAAATATCCTATCCTTGCTTGGGATTTGTCTACATTTCCATCTTAGGGAACAAATCATTCTGTACTGGGAGCATCTTTGCCAGTATAAAAAGGTTGCATCTGCTAGGTTGTCATAGGATGGTTTATCTTGTGACACAATGCTTCTCAATGCTTTCACCAACCTGTCACTTTCACAAAACAAGGATGGCACAAACATTGCACTAACATGAACGATGTTCCTAGAATACACATTGGAATGCAAATGGGAATAATGTCATATACAAACATGGGAAACATATTGCTTGAATTCCACATCATTATTGCTGAATCTCTACTATGCTTGAAAGATGAATCAATAGTATTTCCTAATACTAATTAAACACAGTTTGATCTTGGTTTGATTATGACTCTTTTATGCACTGATGATGTTTTAACTAGGTGCATCTAAGAAGTTATGAATTTTATTTGCTTGATTTGCAATTGATAGTTGTTATGTCTCCTGAGTTAATCCATGACGTCTGTGCAAAGACAAAGAGTCGCAAGGACAAGGGGCATAACATTTTCTTGGTTTTCTGCGTATGGTGATTGTTTCAAATGATCCTATAAATTCCACCTAACTTGGATGTTTATGGTAAGAGCTGCCACCATGAGTGGATAGACACATATATCTCGATCTTAGTTATGTGTCAACTACGGTGAGGTTGAAACAATTTCCTTGTCTATTTTCTAACTCAAATTCTCACTAAGGTATACAAAGATTAATGTACCCAAGGATATAAATTTTCAAGGTAATTGCGGGTCCAATATCTTACCTTACACAGATTCTGATATAGTAAAAGGAAGGTGACTATTTTTGTTATCCTGGCTTCTATGCCATGATGCCTAAGTCTATTTTCAACATTTCATCCAATAAACATAGTATTCACACTTTCATAATATCAGTGGGTATTAGTGATGGTTGTAATATCAGGTGGTATCCATCCTGAAAAGTGCCTAATGATGATAAAAATGATACAATATCTCCAAATCAGTGATAAGTCCTAAGAGTCTACATATAGTTGCATTTAGAGGTTGCATGATGCATTTTAAAAGAAACAAAAGCATAAGGACTTTGAGCTCAAAATGATTTCAATTTTCTTCTAAATTCAAGTTAAATGCATCAATTCAAATATTACTGATATTTATATCATTGCACATCCATAACATACATTTTGCATCCATAAAATGAGACAAAAGAAAAATACAAAAATAAAAAATTTATCCATCACATTTATTTCTACATCCTAAGTACATCCATGCATTTTACTTGCATAAGAAAAACTAAAAAACATACATTTGCATATTCACATAGTATCATTTGAAACGTATTTATATCAGTACTAAAATCTAAAACTGCATAAATGATGTCATCATCTGCAAATCTAACTCATCATAAAACCAAGATACAACCAAATGTGCAAAAACATCTAAAAACAAAGCAAAGAGAACTCATGAAACATGTCAGAATCAGAAACAGTTGCATCAAATATATATCTCAAAAACATGGTACAGATCAAAACTATGGCACAAATCTACACACAGAGTGTTAGAGTATTAGAGGGTCAGAAAGAATCAAATATACATATAGAAAGTGTCATCATACAAAAAGAATGATCTCAGTAGGATCCAAATATACAATGTGACCTCAGAAATATATATGAGCAAATACAAAATCAACTGGCTCGCCCCTCTCCCTGATCTGGAGGAGGAGGAGGTGGTACAAATGGAACTGCTAGAGGAGGCATGGCCCCCTCTGACTACCTGCTGGGCCAACCATTAAAATGACACAACTATCTGCCCCTCTGGCACTGTGACATGATACAGAGCATAATAATATGTGGCTCTCTAGCCCTGGTGTACAATAGTACAAGCCTGAGTATCTCTCTCAACTCTAAGTCTCTCCAGCTATCTGTCCCTATCAGCAAGAAATGCATCTAATACAGTGATCCTAGCCTTTGCTGCAGTAAGCTTGGCCTCTAATGCTATGATTCATGCCCTGAGCTTTTCTCTCTCGTGCTCACACTGAGATAAGGGATCTCCATCCCTACTTGAACCTCTGCCAGAATCTTGCCCTGAGGGCCTATCCTGTGACCTATCTAGCTACCTCTGTTGCTGCTGCCTCTACTATCTCTATTTCTCCCCTGTAAGTAATGGCCCTAGATCTATCTGGGGAGAAACAAATCTAAAACAGGTGTGCCGACCCTCTCCACTGCCACTAGCCACATCTCTGGTACCACCTACAACACCACCACCCCTATCATCTCCACCATCGTCCCCCTCATCTGGAGGAGGGTGCCTACCATCTCATCTACCTCCATCCCTACCTCCATCTTTCCCTCCCCTAGCATCCATATCTCTCTGTGCTCCTCCTCTCCCTCTGACAGGATGATCATCAGGATCATAGTCTATAGGTTCCTCTATACGAGGAATGGCCTCCTCTGGAACTGTGAATCATGGAAATGGATGCTAAAGCATCTCTGTGGCGTATCCATATGAACAACCTGCATCTAAAACATCAATCTGAAGATCCCAATCAAATCTGACCATATCTTAGATCATAGTCTACAGGTTCCTCTATACGAGGAATGACCTCCTCTGGAAATGTGAATCATGGAAATGGATGCTGAAGCATCTCTGCGATGTATCCATATGAACAAACCGCATCTGAAACATCAAGCCAGAGATCCCAATCAAATCTAACCATATCTCTGATCTCCTGGTGGGCAGTCTCATATCTCAGCTGGGCACCCCACAATGGTGCCTCATGATGAACTCTAGCGTACATGGTCACGTCCTGGCTCCAGCCCTGTCGATGACCAAACTGTCTCAAAACTTGAGTATGCACAAAATGCTCTATAATATATCTGGTCCTCGCAATCAGGTACCTTCTCTAAAAGAAAAATGGAACCTGTCTAGCATCAGAGGTCCACTCCTCATAGTCCTAGTATGACCGCTAGACTACCTTTGTCATATCATCAAAAAGTTGCCACTAGTACTCTACCTTGCCCAGATGGGGCTGTTGGATTAGACCTGCATACATATATACATACGGCTGCTCAGGTGCATGCTACCTGTCTACAATGGGTTGTACCATTGGGATGTGCTCCTAGGCCCAAATCTGAAGAATCAAAATCCCTGCAGTCATGCTCTGGGTATATTGATATACAATCTCATGGAGCTCCCGATACATATGGATCAAAATACAACTACCCCATGCAATCTCCATCTAGAGACGACCATCTGCTCAAGCATGTCTACCCATCCTACAAGGAATCCATGCTATCCTTTGTCTGGCATCAGGATGCCACCAATCAAGCCTGCTAAATATACAGATAAATGATCATAGTGATCGCACATATAATCCCAGGAAATGTATCTCCGATCAATAGTGTCATCCTAGAAGAAACGACGGGCTGCACCTATGACAATGACAGAAGTTGCCTCAAATCATACCTCTCACCCCATCACTAGAACACAAAGTATATGCCACACATCCTCAGGTGTGACTGTCATCTCCCCGGTTGGGAGATGGAAGGTGTTGTGCTCTGAGTGCCATTTCTCAGCAAGAGAAGTCAACAACCCCTGTTTTACCCCTATATTGGGTAAACTAATCAATGATTGTAATCCTACATAGACTACTACCTCCTGCTCAGCATCTAATAGCAGTCTGGCCAAGGCAAGCACATGCCCTGGGTATGTCCCTCAAAATGTAACTACCTCAAAATCAACCTATTTTTGGAAATTAAAAGATAAATCAGTGTTCTATCTATGAAAAACATGCAGAAACATAATCAACTAAGTGATTCAAGGTCTGCAGAAAGAAGACGGTTCACAATTTGCAAAAATTCTAAAGTCTAGAACCCAGATGCAATCCTGGATATACAGGGTGCGATCTTTTTACTAGATGCAATCCTAGAAAAATAGTATGCGATGGAGAATGCTGGGTATGATCCCAGAAATCCTAGATGTGACCCCAAACATGGGGTACGATCCTAAAAAAGGGGATATGACAACCCTAAATTCAACTTCTAAACTACGACAAACTGGGGCAAACCCGATACAATCCAAGAAATACTGGATATGATGCAGAATTTTAGGAGAACAAGATGCAATCCGAGAAAAATTGGATGCGACGCGGGTTTGACAGGGTGCAATCTGGAATCTTGGATGCAACCCATAATTTAAAGGGCTCTAAAAGCTACAAAAAATCATGAAATTCAAAATTGCAAAATTCACGAGGTAGTTTTGCGAGTACTTACCGAAGGTGGGTAGTCGGCTGGGCACTGATGTCGACGGCTAAGCTCGAAATGATGCTTCCTAATTAGGACCACCATCTTCTCTGCAGAGCTCTAGAATTTACTAGGGGTAAAAGTGAAAATGAATAGTCAGATGGTGATTTTTGAGATATATATTGATCTTTTGAGCTATTTAGGGGTTCTGAAACTCCTCCCAGGCAACTGCAACTCCATTTATGTTCCCTTTTTGATCAATCAGGAACCGAATTGAAGGTGCCTAAGGTATTTTATGTAGTATAGTAACATTTTTACACCAGCTCCTGGAAATGCAGAATTGCTCCATCTATTCTGAAAATCCATCAAATTGCACATTTCATCCTAAATCTTGGTCTGACATCATTTTATCAATCTCATCACTCTCCTTTTCATGTAATTAACTTGGTACTCGTGTGTTTACTATTAAACACACCTTCTTTCTTCACTTCTTCTAATCTATTCTTTGTTGCCCCATCCGCGCCTGCAAGTGATACATTATTTCAACAGAGGGATTTCATTCTTTTCCTTCAATTTTGTTCCTGAGGGGGCATGATCACACTATCATTAATCAAATTATTGCTCGAAACAACATTAAAATGACTTTGTTATCGAACAACTAGGGGTATGATAGTTTCCTTGACTAAGTCAGAACTATTGGATAGAAATATTTGGTTATCATAAGCTGGATATCTTGCATTTCCTCATTTTAAAAGATTCTTACTAAGCTCCTGGCGGCTTCATATTGAATTTTGAATGACAACCAAGTTCAGAATCAGTATTATCAATCTTTGGATGACAACCAAGTTAATAATTGGTATCTTTAAGATCTTTTATTGATCTTTGGATGAAAATCAAGTTCAAAGTCAATTCTATGAGTTTAGTTCAATCAAGTATGAGACTGATCTCATTAGGCATTTCATTCGATCATGAGCGAAATTCTCAAATTTTCTGAAGTAAAAAATTTAAAAATTTCTTTGAATCAAATGCGCTGCTCACACATCTATTCAAAGAGGGGTAAATGTAACCACCCTAATTTGGTCTGCTCTGACTATAGACCCTATTTTTCCTAAGTGTGATCATACCCCCAATTATGTCTAGACAACTCTTCAATCGGCTGACATAATTCATTCAAATAAGATTTAATCTCCTAAGTGATTTAATTACTCAATTTTATTAATCACCTTAGCCAATCAAAACCAATCAATTCAATACAAATCAACTCAAAACAATACCTGGCTAAGGTAATTAATTTAAAAGGAATTAAATAAATCCCTATTATATTCTAAATCACTTGCAAACCCTATCTTCTAGCCTAAATTAATCTAATTAATTGGCTATAGTCCTAATTAATTATCTAAAGCAATAAAAGGCTTAAATAATTAATTTTCCTATTTTTGAATGAATATATTTAATATAATTCATTTCA
>MU227409.1:2344383-2356978 GCA_018584345.1 Thuja plicata
AATGAGTATGAAGTTGGTATTAATGCAAGATGAATTGTATTGGTATAACTCTGTATTTTATTAGCCTTAACATAAGATGATGTGATAAATATTATCTTCATTTACATTAATAAATGTAGCATTACTACCCTTGAGGTAAATTCTAAATGGTTGCGTACATGTCTATTCAGAAATTATTAGACATAATTGTGTAGTCAAATAAGCATACACAAATCTATTGTAGTGGCAATAGGTGTAAAAGTTCCTTCTACATCATTTTATCTTCCTTTCTTAATGCATTATTAGGACATGCTATATTATTCTAGAAAGCCACTGAATATTGGGGTTAAAGGCTTTTCATGACTACAAGAATTATAATGATTCCATGGACAAAGGAACCTTCATATTAAGCCTATTATGTGAATTTTGAATGGGAGTATTTCCTATGGGTGTTTGTGAACTAGAATATTTTTATGTGGAGTAATAAGTTTTTCTCCTAGGTTGATATAACCAACCTTTGGTTGTTCAAATTAGTTTGAATAATTAATTAGGGATACTAAGTCAAAACATCGATATCCAGAAGGGAAGCTTTATAGTAAGGGATGGTAAGTATGAACTTAGTTATGATTTCCCAACCATTTTTTGGTATTATTAATTAATGAGACCTTGATAATGAAGAATTTGTGTGTAGGTCCTTAAAGTATGTGAGACCTAGTGAGGAAAACTACCTGTAACTTTGATCCGTTTAAAAGCAGAAATGTAGCCGGTACTAGAGCGAAGGATACCCTTGCAACCTAAAGTTCATAGGGGAGGTCTAGGGGGAGAAATAAATCTAGGGATTGGGGTTATTCCTCACTTGTTAACCTTTCCTCTTTAGAAGGTTTTAGATGAGGCTTAAATGGGTAATAAATGGTTCTGAAAGAGAGTAACCAAACCTGATAAGTAATATTTAATACATAATGTATTTTGAAAAAGTAAGATAAAGGAAATGGAATGGGTTGACTACCTTATAGTCAGTATTTGCTTAAGTTTTATGTTGAGTCAAGGCTATAACATGATGGATTTATGTAATTGCTGTGTTTGATAAATTTAAACCCATACTTATTAGACTATGTGTATGTACTCCTAGACCAATTGATTATGATTTACTTGTTTTGATTTAGGAACCTACCTTCTAGTTATAATGCTGAGCATGGTACAAGAGATGATGTTTACGAATATGGATGAGGTAAGGGCATGTAAGGTTATAGGTAGAGGTTGTATACCACATTGCGTAGGCTACCCTTCTTCATCTGAGATGATCATGAATGGAAATCCTTTGGCCAATTTAGAGATGAGATTATCCATCCTCAAGATTGGTAGTAGTCCAAAAGCATACGATGTCACATGATTGCTAGATGAACCATATAGATAGCAAGATAGTTTTTGCTAGGAGTATGTGGGTGTGGGGGCCATTTTCATGTCAGTGATGAATGTCCTCAAGGCTTGGTTGTCTGATGGATTGTAGGGAAGAGAATTTGTAATGAAGAAAAAGTAGGTGATAAATGACCAACCTCACAAAATGATTTGGGCATATCTTGAAATGGGAATGGAAAACTTCACCCTAATATGATGACTACAAATTCTCATTGCAGTATGGTGTTAGGGTCAGTTAGAGTCACCATTATTGAAATGTCAAAGACCCTTGTTACTTCATTAATTTGAAGCTCTTTAGCGCATTCCCTTGAGAGTCTTTCCTTGCGGTAATGCTTCAAGTGCCTATATCCTTCAAAGTTGTCAAAAAAATACCCTTTAAATTTGTCAAGTTCAAATTTGGACTTCCCTGGACGGATCCTTTTCAAGGCTCATACTTCACCAGAACCACTTCGAACCTCTTTGAACTCTGATTCAAAGTAGTTCAATGAATGTTTTCTCTTCTAACGACTATTTTCTGTAGGTGGACCCTAGCCTATATCACCTTTTGGAGGTGAATCACTTCGAACCTCTTTGAACCCTGGTTCAAAGTAGTTCAAAGAGGTTCAAAGATAGATTATGGGTAGAGTCATCAGTGAAAGGATAGTTGATGGGACCCATGACATAAGCTGGCAGCGTAATGATGGTTAAGTTTTTAAGAGGGGTAGTTTTTAATTTGATGGGAGCCACGAAGTGAACTTCAAATAAGGTTTTGGGTGGCGTTTAATGAGATCATTAGCATGAGTGGAACATATCATTTGAGGGATGGTTAATAATGATATTAAAGATGGCATATTTTAAGGACGTCCTATCACTGAGTCATTACAACTTACATCATTGAAATTAATGTCCCCGACTTATGCTCATTAAAGTTGATCTTTTCGGGAATTAATTTGAAAATATAAACAGCTCTGTAAGTTTTCCTTTCCTATTATCTTTCTGCGGAGTCTCGACTGTGGAGAAGAATTTGTTCTGATTCTACGTGAAATAGGTAGCTCCTGAAGCCTTTTCTAATTTCCTGTTGCTGTTTAATATATTAATTCAAGAGGGGGGGGGCATCTGTGTTTTTATTCCTGAAGAAGGGATGAGGTCTAGTTTAAATTTCTTTGGGAATGTTAGAAATATGCAGTGCCGAGCTCCTATTGTCTTAGAAATAGACTTGTTAGGGATATCAGTAGAAAAAATGGCAGTTGACTACACAAACCGTGCAGCGGAAGACCATAGTCTAGAGTTCATGTCGAGTGCATTAGTAGAATCCACGGTGTTCCCCCCATTAGTTTTATGCCCAGAATTAGTTCAACAATGTATTAATAGATATGATATTAAATCCAAGTGTGTTTTGAACACAGAAGGCCAAACCCTTATACCAGTCAATAGGGAGACTATTATGGCTATTTTCAAAATCCCAGAAGAATCTCTTGTCATTTTTACACCCACCCAATCTCTAGCTCAGTTCAGAGAGAACAAAGATAAAAACCAGAGTCATGTGGCTAGGAAGTGGACTCAAATCAATTAAAGTGCTCACTAAGGATCACATGAAACCCCTTATTCACGATGTGATAGTGTTGCTTCACCAGATTAAAGATTCAGAATAAGTTCTTCTCTATGAAGAGTGGATGTTTCACTTTATAGAGATAGTCTTGGAAGGGGGTCAACATATTGATTGGGCGGAGATCATTGCTAGTTCCCTGAGGGAAAAACTTAAACAGGCTCAGGCCATTAAGAAGGAATTATTTTTTTCCTCCTATTTGATATACTACCTAGTGTGCACACAGGATTTGTCTGCCATCCAACACGTTCCTTGGAATGAAGATCTTTTAATTTATGAGTACTGTCTGGTATTAAGGAAAGATAAAATTTTGGAAAATTATAGGAAGGTTCATGATGTTTTCCTGGGTAAATTATGTCAACAATTGGCAGGAGTCCCAAACCAAAGAGTTTCATTGGAGGCACAAAAACTGATTCAAACCTACGGAAGCCTATATATTTAGTTCCCATGTTTCACCTACATTCGGGTCGAAGGCTATGATGATGAACCTCTCAGGCTCCCAAGGTTTTCTTTTGATTGTTTTATTTTGGAAGAAGTTTGCAAGCAATTGTTCATGGTTATTAAAAATGCTTTGCCAGAAGAAAAATGGCCTTCTATGTTCCCAGTTAAAGTTGGTAATTTAGCCTATAACAATATGATGGACGCATCGGTGATAGGAAGCAACTTGTTGAACTTTCACTTGCAATTTATAAATTAAGAAGGGGTTTTGACAATAAGGGCTTCGCTAGGCAAGTTCTAAGCCTAAGTAATTATCCTTCACTCAGCTCGCACCTGGAAGACTTATGGGAAGATCTTGGTGATGAAGATGCAATCTAGAGACAAGATCATTCTAGACTTGTAATTTCATAGATCAAAATGTTGCAGTTGAATTTTGATATTAAGGATGTGGAGAAGGATAGTTCCGAAACCACAGGATCAGGGGCTAACAATGTGGAAGCAAGTGTTCCCCCAGACATAGATTGGAATAGGAGAGAAGAAGATGATATAAAGATGAGGGCCCAAACCATTTTCAAGGTCACAAAAAGCTGGTTAACAAAGAGGAAGAAGGAAGGAGCTAAGAACCCCCCTCTTGAAAAGCATAGTGCAAGACTAGCCTTAATAAATGTGAAACATGCCCTGTATAATGTATCTCCTGTGGCTCCAAATGTAGGTAAAATCATGTCTCCCAAGAAAAAGGTGGTTTCCAGTGGGTGCCCAACTACACCAAGATCAAGACCGAGAACAAGATCAGAGAAGCGTTCTCAGATGGCAGCTTTAGGACTTGACTACCTAGATGTTGAGGTTAATGAAGATGATATTTCATTTCCTCTGGATCAACAAGTAAAAGGACAAGAGACTTCTATCATGAATACAAAGTTACCCCAGGCTGAGAATACTCCTGTAAAATCTCCTGACAATCAGATAGTCACCGGTTCAGTCCCTCCTTGGCTAACTGAATCGACGAATAAGAGGAAGAGTTACAAACCCATTTCACTTCCTATGAAGGAGATTGTTACTAAATATGCTACTCAGACCCCCAAAGGAAAAATAATGAAGAGTGATGCTAGGCTATCTACCAATCCATCTATTGGAAAGGTGACTGTAGAAATAGCCACTTTCAAGCCTAAAGAGGGAATTCAAGAACAAGAGGTCGAAGACTTCAAAATTATGAAGATGGAACTTGGTGTTCTGAAAAGGGATTCTAGGGATCACCTATTTAAATTCTTAGCTGATCATATGCTCGGGCAGTCACAAAAGGATGGAAGGGAGAAACGTAAGTTGAAATAGCTGGTTTCTACCATGGCTAAGTTTCTTTCCTCACTTGCTGATGATGGAGTTCTGCCACTGGCCTAGTCTTCACAAGATTTTGATCCGAATTCATTTGAAAGCCAAAAGCTGGTGAAATAAATACAATAGGGGAGGGTTCTGATGGAGGTCATGAAGTCTTGGATAAACAATGTTATCACTGAAGGGAGTGCTTTCATTCATGAGTTTATATCTACTTGCTTAGATGGAGAAAGATTACTTGGTGAGGTTCAAACCCTGGTTCCAAGCTGGGAAATGGAGGAAGCAAAATATGTAGCAATCGTCACATAGGTTCAAGCAATAGAAAACTATGGTGTGACTCAGTTCTTAGTTGAGAATCTGATGAAACTGGTAGATCCCTATAGTCTGTTCATCCTTAAGTAGAACTTTGGATGGAAAAATACAATGTTTAAAGCTACGATCTCTCAAGCCAAAGCAATAGAAAAGGAGGTGTTGAATATGCATGCAGATGCCCTTAAAGACATCAAGATAGTGAATCCCTCAAGTATTTTACAAATTGACGAAGGTAACAGGGATGCAAATTCCATGGTCAAAGTCTTCACAGACACCATGAATTCTCTCAAGGAAAATGAAGTGCCTACAGTTTAGGATTTCACCAGAATTACAAATGTGGAGTCTATGTTGCTGCTGAACAGAGGTCAGTTGCCGAAGCAGACAGAGAGAATCAGGGAGTTAAGGTGGGAAAAGAATGTGACTCAGGCAAAGCTGACAGGCCTAAAGAACCTACATTCCTAGCCAGCCCAAGAGTTAACAAATGTGTTTCAAGCCTGGAAGCTCGTACAAACCGCCACATCAGAAGGCCCTGAAGGGAGTTAGTAGTTTTCAGGACAACATTTCCCTTGCTTTATGATTTAAATGGCTCATGTTTTGAAACTCTATTTTTAGTTATGTAACTAGTTTTGAACTATTTTTTTTTGGTGTCCGAGAGGCCGGGTTTTTTTGGAGGCTCTCTTGGACGTGAAACTATTAATAGGGGAGCTTTGAACAAAAAAAGGGTTAGAAAATGGAGGTAGAAAATAGATAGTTTCTTTTTGGAAGTAGATAGTTAGCATAGGCTTTTTTTTAAATTCTAAAATAGCTGGTGACTGATTTTTAATTAGACTTTGATCCAATTAATATATGAATATACAGATGCATGGTATGGTATAGATCTTTGAATCAAAATCTAGAATGTATTGATTACTTTGAGAGTTGGTACATTTAAATCTACGCATATGTTATTTATATTCAGTTGCTTCCAGTTTCTTTACATCTTGTCTTTCTTGAGTTATTTCATAGGTTGTCTATTTTAGAAGTAGTTAGTAGATCTTAGTTTAATTCATGGTTATTTCAATTATTAGTTGATTCTATAAATTACCTCAATAACCAAGAGTATTTGAGTGGTCCTTCTACACTTTCTAGTTAAAGGTGTATGAATTTATTTTTATGTCGGTAATTCATTGAATATCTCACAAGGGAGCTGAACCTTAGAAATTCAGAGGGAAGCAATTTTTTATGCTTACCCAACTGTTGATGAATCATTTGTCTTCAAAAACATAGAGTCTTTATCCATTTTCATTTAAAAAGAGGAAGACAAATTTGTTCGCCAACATATTTTTGGCGACTCTACTGGGGAGCATCTAGTATAAAATATCAGATTCTCCATTCATTACAATGCTACAAGATGGTGTTGCCTCACAATGACATGTTTCCTGTGCTTCAACCTAACTTAGGATTTGGAGACACGCAAGAAGACACAATCTCAAGCCTTGCTGAAGCAACATGGAGATTTAGACGCAGTAACCAATAGTTTCATCAAGTCTGAGAAGTGCTTGAGAAGGAAGAAGAAATAACTGAGTGACTGATGGGTATACCAGTTTCTCATGAAGCAGTCATAGTAGATAGGCTTGCACAATTCCCAATGAGAAATTATGGTCTGTTCTGAATATTTAAACTGGCAGAAAAGAGATACACCAGGGGTGATAGGAGTAGGGGATTGGTTGATGAAGATTTTGAAGCCCTGAGGAACCTAAGTTTTAGACTTGATCTTAATACTTGCAAGAAGAAGAAAACCCAAAATTTTAGCAGACCATCCTCGCCTCCATCTAGCCCAGTTGTTCTGCCTCTTTTTCAAGCTATTGTAACACCTGGTACTGTGGTACCTAGTGTTCTCAATATCCAGCCTTTGAATTTTCAGTTGCCTAACATGGCTGTCAATCAACCCTAGGGTCAAAATATTGGCCCACTAAACTTAGGAGCTAATCCTCCTGGAGATTTACCTAAAGGTGCTAATAAGGTTTTGCCCAAGTTCAGCGGAGACAAAAAAGTAACCACTGATGATCACCTTAGTGCCTTTCATACCCCTTGTGGCATGTTAAGTGTTCCTACTCAAGAAATAGTGGTTAGAATCTTTGTTAGAACCTTGGTTGACACTGCTGCCAACTATTTTAGTCATTTACCCAATGGCTCAATTAACAATTGGAACGACATGAAAGTTGCCTTTGAAGCAAGATTCAAAAATCCTGATAATGAGATGTCACTATTGCTCCAGCTTAGTCAAATGAAGAAAGAGATACATGAGCCCATGCGGGAGTTTGTGGCTAAGTTTAATAGAATATTACAAAGGATACCAGCAAATTCTGCACCAAGTGACGAAAATAAGAAAATTTTCTTCTTAAATGCTGTCCCACCTAACATAAGTTTTCACCTGTTAAAAGATGGAGTGGCTGACTTGGCCGCTACCCAGACATAGGCTATCCAGCTAGAAGATACTTTCATAATAGGAGGAAAATGGAAGCAGGAAGTTCAGGCTTCAGGGAGTACCTCTTCCTCTACAATGATAGATCCTTTGGTGCAGAGGTTAATGAACAATATGGCTATGCTTAAGAGGCAATAGAATAAGGTGGGTTCTCCATACCCATCTCCTTATCAAGATGTTAGCTAAAGACAATACAATCAACCTTCGGGAAAAACTCCTCTTTTGATAGCTTCACAACCCAGATTACAAATTGAACCTGCACCAAAAGAAACAATGTGTTCCTTTCATCTAACTACAGATCATGATGGAGAATCTTGTCCTGATTGGTTAAGGTGTCTTCAAATTAATGCTATAAAAGACACCATTGGTATAGAAGAGTTGTGAGAAGAGAAAGACTCACCCGATTTTGGTTCATCCAGTTCTTTTAATCTAGCGTATGAGATGGGCTCTGACAAAGGTGGAAGTGTTTTGGCAACCTTACAAGATCCTACTTGTGCAATTCTCACAAGAAATCAGAGAATGCAAGAGTTTATCCCCGGTTCAATCGCTGCTACCGATGCTAAACGTAAAGAAACCAAAAATGGAGATACTTCTGTAAATCCAAAAGGTCCTAAGGTGAAGATCTTTTCAAAAGGTAATCCAACTCCTTCTTTTCCCTTTGACTTTGTAAAATTTTGTAAAAGCACCACAATCTCTATTTCAACTGTAGAATACCTCAAAATGAACCCCAACGAGTTGGATAGGTTGGTAAAATATGTTAAAGGAGAGTCAGGTTCAAGCCCCCAATTAGACAAGCCTCTCATAGGCGAGACCACCACAGTTGAAGAACCACTCATCTTAAAACCTCAAGACACCCCTAAGACACCAGAAGATTGTCCCTCTGTTAATACAATTGAAAGTGAGATGGAAGAAAAGAAAGCCAATCCATTCTACATCTCCTTGCTTCTAAATGGCCATAAACTTAGTAATTGCATTATCGATTCTAGTGCATCGGATAACATCATGCCTGCCCCAGTCGGAAGAGCCCTAGGTATCACCTTGACTAAAACCTATGGTCATTGTTATTCTATGGATGGGAAAGAAGTTCCACTAATGGGTCAGGTCAAAGATGCCCAAGCCATTTGTTAGGGATTTTTCTTGTATGAATCACAGTGCTTGAAATGACTACTTGAACACCATGGCTTCTAATACTGATTCAAGCCAAGAAAATCCTAATTGCTAAGGATTGGATAAGTTCCTTCTTCATTTTTGAGCTCGACATATACTCAGGCAGGTTTTACCTCTTTATGATTGCTGCTTACACAATATATATTAATGTGGACACTGATTTGCTATGTATCTTTGTTAAACCAACTTGTGAAACACTTTGCAAATGACCAGGCATAACCAAATGCAAAAATTAACCATACAAATCATGATTGTAAATATAGCATAAATCAGTGATACAAGGACTTTCATCCTTCTTCCTTTTGATTTAAGGAGGGATAACCTAATGATCCACTCTTCAAGGGATCACCAAAATGAACACTATCCTGCTGACAAGAGTCCTTAATGAGTTCAGCTCGTTTGGTTTTAGTAACAAAAGTATGTTTGATTGAAATAATCTTGAAAGTTTTATAAGTTTGGATGATGGTAGATTATTAGACCAAAACCTAGATCAGTGCCTATCTATTGGGTAATAGAGTCAATAAGCTCGAGTTCCATAGAAACAAAATACTATATGTTGCCTTACAACCTACATGCACTTCAGATAAATTGCCTTACAATTTATCTAGTCACCTCTAAAATACTGTATCAAATCTCTAAATACTGCTATGCTCCCTGAAATTACCCACAAAACTTAGTTCTTTTCATGAAAGAAACTTGTGAACAATTAAATAGTTACCTTATAACTATTATGCTTCAGACTGCCTTGCAAACATAAGCATAAAAAATCATACACAGGAAGTAAAGAGACAACAATAGAGAAGAGTGAAATTGCACCGTATTTTATTTATATGATCTTGCTTTCATACATGAAAAAGCTTTGAAGCTTGAAAAACATAGACACTAATCTAGAAAATCTAAATTTTACATTATATTTCATCCCCCTTAAAATTACAACCTTCTACTATATATATAGGTTCTTTACCATCTTGGAATTATTTTCAAAAGGATGCTACAAGCTTCTGATGGTGTCAGAAAACCTAACCCTAAAAATATAGAAGAGAAAAAAGAGAGAGAGAAGAAGTGGTGGAACGACCAAGTCAAAAGATAAAATAAGATATTCTTTGTTCTTCTCCTGATCTGGCGACTTCATTCTATTGGTAGACATGGTAGCTGGTAACATTGATGTCAATTTTGGATGACCATGCTTACTAATTCACCTACACTTCCCTTCAGTAATAACTGACTTCTTTATCTTTAATATTGAAGCACCAAGTGTTCACCTTTACTCTTCGTCCAATATTTCTTCTTCAACTGCAGGCTTCTTCTTCTTGGGCTTAGTGATTAATTCCCATGTTGCCACTTCATCATCTGAAGGCCATTTGAAGTCCTGAGTACTCTATATTTTTATCTTTTTCCTATCCCATCTAACATCAGTGATGTTCTTAACATCTACTAGAAACTTGTTGATATCAGTTTCTTCTTTGAAAGCTTCATCTAATATCTTATTGAATCCTTCTATATCGACATCTGTTCCCACAATGAATGCCTCATCACTTGGCATTTTGCTATCAAATTCATTTCTCCAGACATCTAGAGCTTTCAATTGATCATCTTCTCCCCTTAAAGAAGGAACAAATATATTAAAGTCATCAGAAAAGAGGCTCAATTTAACTTCTATCTGATTCAATTTGCCTTTAAAGAATGAGAGAGCAATATTGACCCTTTTGATCTCATCTTCAAATTCTGTCACTATCTCTGGCAAATCTGACCTGTGGGCATGCAAAGATGCTAGCTTTTCAAACAAATGCACCCTAGTAGACCACTTAGTAAAATAGGGGTTCAATATTGCAATATACCCCATCACCTCTGTATGTAAAACTGGCAACTTCTTATAGGCATTGAGTACAACATCAGTCTGATCTTTCAAGACTTCAATTCTATGTTGCAAGATACCTCTTAATGCTCTCAAAGAAATTGCATTTCCTTTCTCTCCATCTTCTTTTTCCTCAACCACCTCTTTTGATCTGGCTTTATCCTCTATCTGCAATAGTTGTGGTTGTGCAGGCACATATACCACCCCAAGCTTGTCCTCCAACTCCTTCATCAATCTTTTTATCACCTGATCTTGCTGGTGTATTTGTATATGGCATATTTCTCGATCCTTAGCCATGCACTTGTCTCCTCTAACAATGTGCTACACTTATCAGACAACTTCTTAGTTTTGTCCTCATTTAATTGTGCCCAATGTGTCATGATTTGGGATATTTCCAAATCCCCTATATTTTGTATTGTCCATAGCATCTAATTGGGAACCATGTTCTCCTAGATATTCACCAATTGAGGCTTTTGATCCTTTGGGCATAGGCTCCACATTGAAAAAGATTGAGACTTTGGGCTATACCCAAATCCCTTAATTACATCTCCCATTTGAACTTCACTAGCCATTTTGAGATCTGGCTGCTTTCTTATTTGGTCAATGATGAAGGCAGATGCTAAATCCCATCCCTCAGCCAACAATATACCACTGTCTAACACCATTTTCCTGGCCTCCTTGGGTGAAATGTCCTCACTTTCAGGATCATAAGACTGCAGGGCCACCAAAGCCTCATTTGTTACTGTCTCCTTAACATCAATGGTCAATTGAGCTCGTATCTGCTCCTTCTTGTACCATCTGAGGAAGTATTTAAATTCCTTAGTCTTGACAAAGTTTTCATCACTCAAAAATTGCTGCTGATGGATCAATGTTTCATTAACATAGGCTTTCAAAGGCAATTCAACCTTTTCCTCTAAATCAGGCTATTGTTTCTTGCCTTCCCTGATCAATTTCCTTAGGTTATGATCATATAACCTACTTCCAGGTACTAGGGCTCTAGCCTTATCCTTTTTCTTCTCCTGTCCCTCAGCCGAAGGCTGACCTATTTCTATTTTCTGCCTCTTAGCAGCAGGCTCTTCTATGTCATCAGGTTGTGTCACTACTGTCAAGTCAACAGTGTGGCCCTTTGTTCCCTATAGTTGTGGTACTTCAGCAAGATCTTACTGTGGTGGAACATATCTAGTAGGATGTGCATAATCACTGTCACTACTACTATCATATTTGGATTCTAAATGATCCAGCTCCTGGGCACCTTTCTTATCAAGGACAACTTCAAGTTGTTCAGTAAGCACATAATAATTATCTATCATGGCTTTAATCTTGTCAAAATATGGGAGATCAAGGTAAAAATCCCCAAAAGATAACCCATTTCTCTTGATTTGTCTCTCAAGATTTAGCAGCTCTTTAATCCTAGTCCTTCTCATCTTGATGTCATCTTCATCAAGGATGTTTCTTATTGCATCTTCCTCTATGCACTCACAGTGGACATTGGTATTGGGGATAGTAGGAGTATACATTTTTCTCACCCCTTCCATAAAGCCCTCTGGATCAATATACCTATAAGGAGCTGCCCCCATTCTGCATCCTTCCAGCCATTGACTCACTGCATCAATAACACCTTTACCAATTGTAAAATGGGAAATCCTAAATTGTCTAGGAGTCAAAGTTCCCTTTTTGTGTAGTGCAAAATGCTCATTGTTTGTTAATAATAGCTGCCATATAAACTTCATTGCTGCTACTCTCATTGGCACACAATAAGGTAAAAGATGAGGTGGATGAATACACTGATATACCCTAATAATGGTATAATTTTCTTCCAGGAAGAAATCAGCCCAATTATGCTTTCCTTCCCACTTATCTAGATACTCATTTGGCCTCAATAATTGTATGACCTTAAGGGGAATCCTTGTCCTGCTGATACCCAGACTTTGCACTATTGGATACACAATCCAATTTTGAAAGGCACAATAATCACAATCTTTTGAGGTATAATTCCAAACCCTCAACCAAAATTGGATAGGATTAGGTCCATCCTAATAAAACCTCTGGG
>MU227409.1:2365303-2385625 GCA_018584345.1 Thuja plicata
GCTCTTTGAAACCTTGTGTTAAACTCGGTAACCTCTTCATTGTAATTTTTCTTGATATTATTGAACTCATTCAACAGAAAGCCTTTATTTGTTTTGTCTCCATACTGATCTTTAAATAATTCAATCAACTCATCCATGGAAACAACATATCCATTAGCAAGGCTCCTAAGCCATTCTCTTGCATCTTCTACTAGGGACTGAACAAATAATTTCATCAATACATCCTCATGGGTGATATTCAAGTCATCAACAAAATCAATGAATTTCCTTAAATGTGTTTCACAAGAAATAACATTATTACCTGCAAACTTTGGGAGCTTTTCTCCTATATCACCCACATCTTTAGGAAAAGCATTTGGGTATCCAGGGATACCAACAAAATCAAATTGTTTGTACCTTTTAGTATGTAGTGGTTTCCTCTGAAAGACATCATCCTCCTTAGAATTAGTAGCTTTTGTTTTAGAAGCTGTAACATTCTCTAGGCTAGTATGAGAATATTTTGAAGATTGTAAAAAATCTATCTTTTTCTTCATTTCAATTATTGCAACTTCTATTTGTGCCTTTTCTAACATTTTTTCCATAGTTTCTTTTTCAATTCTCAATTTTTCTAAGTTAATTTCTAACTTAGACATTTTCTCTACCAAAGGCTTTTGAAATTTAGGTTCTTGATCTCTATGTATATTCATCTTTTCTTTACCTCTTTTCATTTGCAAAGTAGAAACCTTTTGAGTGAATGGTATTTCTTGGTCCTTCTAAGACCTCTCTGTATCTTTCATAGTTTGGTGTTTTGAAGATCTCTTCCTATTGTTATCAAAATCCTTATGATAATTCTTGTTCTTTCTCATTTCTCTCTCCTTTTTCATTTGTTGAACTAGGGTGAGCTGTTTCAAAATGAACTTCTCTTCATTAGCTAGCATATCAGAAGGAGCATCTTCTGAATCTAAACTAGGTGTAGTGATCTCTTCTCTCTCATTTGAAGTAGAAGTAACTGTGGGTGTTTCTAATACTCTTTCAGCAACCTCTTCATACTCTGAAGTATTTCCATCATGAGAACGATGATTGATATTTTTATCCCTCTTAACATTTCCCTCTTTAGCTCTTAGAGGGGTTTCATCCATACTAACTTGATTCCTCTTTTTCCTCCAAGACACTCCTATTCTTGATGATGATGGAAGTCCCTCATGTAATACCTTTTTCGGATCAGTTCTCACCCTTGACCTAGTATTCATTCTGAAAGACATTTAAATCCTTGCACTAATATCAGAGATTTTCCTTTAGAGTTTCCACCCAATAACTTGGGATAAATACTTATCAAAGGATAATTAAACAATTCTCCAACAAGATTTTACAAACTCTTTTATCCTCAGCAGAGTCGCCAATTTGTTAGGGATTTTTCTTGTATGAATCACAGTGCTTGAAATGACTACTTGAACACCATGCCTTCTAATACTGATTCAAGCCAAGAAAATCCTAATTGTTAGTATTGGATAAGATCCTTCTTCATTTTTGAGCTCCACATATACTCAGGCAGGTTTTACCTCTTTATGATTGCTGTTTACACAGTATATATTAATGTGGACACTGATTTGTTATTTATCTTTGTTAAACCAACTTGTGAAACACTTTGCAAATGACCAAGCATAACCAAATGCAAAACTTAACCATACAAATCATGATTGTAAATATAGCATAAATCAGTGATACAAGGACTTTCATCCTTCTTCCTTTTGATTTCAGGAGGGATAACCTAATGATCCACTCTTCAAGGGATCACCAAAATGAACACTGTCCTACTAACAAGAGTCCTTAATGAGTTTATCTCATTTGGTTTTAGTAACAAAAGTATGTTTGATTTAAATAATCTTGAAAGTTTTATAAGTTTGGATGATGATAGATTATTAGACCAAAACCTAGATCAGTGCCTATCTGTTGGGTAACAACGTCAATAAGCTCGAGTTCCATAGAAATAAAATACTGTATGTTGCCTTACAAACTACATGAAATTCAAATAAACTACCTTACAATTTATCTAGTCACCTCTAAAATACTATATCAAATCTCTAAATACTGCTATGCTCCCTGAAATTACCCACAAAACTTAGTTCTTTGCATGAAAGAAACTTGTGAACAATTAAATAGTTACCTTATTACTATTATGGTTCAGACTGCCTTGCAAACTTAAGCATAAAAAAACATATATAGGAAGTAAAGAGACAACAATAGAGAAGAGTAAAATTGCACCATATTTTATTTATATGATCCTGCTTTCATACATGAAAAAGCTTTGAAGCTTGAAAAACACAGACACTAATCTAGAAAATCTAAATTTTACATTATATTTCATCCCCCTTAAAATTACAACCTTCTACTATATATATAGGTTCTTTTCCATCTTGGAATCCTTTTCAAAAGGATGCTACAAGCTTCAGATTGTGTCAAAAAACCTAACCCTAAAACTACAGAAGAGACAAAAGAGAGAGAGAAGAAGCAGTGGAACGACCAAGTCAAAAGATAAAATCAGATATTCTTTGTTCTTCTCCCGATCTGGTGACTTCATTCTGTTGGTAGACATGGTAGCTAGTAACATTGATGTCAATTTTGGATGACCATGCTTACTAATTCACCTACACTTCCATTCAGTAATAACTGACTTCTTTATCTTTAATATTGAAGCACCAAGTGTTCAGCTTTACTCTTAGTCCAAGATTTCTTCTTCAACTGCTTGCTTCTTCTTCTTGGGCTTAGTGATTAATTCCCATGTTGCCACTTCATCATCTGAAGGCTATTTGAAGTCACGAGTACTTTGTATTTGTACCTTTTTCCTATACCATTTAACATCAGTGATGTTCTTAACATCTACTAGAAACTTGTTGATGTCAGTTTTTCCTTTGAAAGTTTCATCCAATATCTTATTGAATCCTTCTATATTGACATCTATTCCCACAATGAATGCCTCATAACCTAGAATTTTTCTATCAAATTCATTTCTCCAGACATCTAGAGCTTTCACTTGATCATCTTATCCCCTTAAAGAAGGAACAAATATATTAAAGTCATCAGAAAAGAGGCTCAATTTAACTTCTATCTGATTCAATTTTTCTTTAAAGAATGAGAGAGCAATATTGACCCTTTTGATCTCATCTTCAACTTCTGTCACTATCTCTAGAAAATCTAACCTGTGGGCATGCAAAGATGCTAGATTTTCAAACAATTGCACCCTAGTAGACCACTTAGTAAAATAGGGGTTCAATATAGCAATATACCCCATCACCTCTGTATGTAAAACTGACAACTTATTATAGGCATTGAGTACAACATCAGTCTTATCTTTCAAGAATTTAATTCTATGTTGCAAGATACCTCTTAATGCTCTCAAAGCAATTGCTTTTCCTTTCTCTCCATCATCTTTTTCCTCAACCACCTCTTCTGATCTGGCTTTATCCTCTATCTGCAATGGTTGTGGTTGTGCAGGCACATATACCACCATAGGCTTCTCCTCCAATTCCTTCATCAATATTTTTATCACCTGATCTTTCTGGTGTATTTGTATATGGAACATTTATCAATCCTTAGCCAATGCACTTGTCTCCTCTAACAATGTGCTACACTTATCAGACAACTGCTTAGTTTTGTCCTCATTTAAGTGTGCCCAATGTGTCATGATTTGGGATATTTCCAAATCCCCTATATTTTGCATTGTCCATACCATCTGATTACCAACCATGTTCTCCTAGATATTCACCAATTGAGGCTTTTGATCCTTTGGGCATAGGCTCCACATTGCAAAAGCTTGAGACTTTGGGCTATACCCAAATCCCTTAATTACATCTCCCATTTGAACTTCACTAGCCATTTTGAGATCTGGCTGCTTTCTTATTTGGTAAATGATGAAGGCAGATGCTAAATCCTATCCCTCAACCAATAATACACCACTACCTAACACCATTTTCCTGGCCTCCTCGGGTGAAATGTCCTCACTTTCAGGATCATAAGACTGCAGGGCCACAAAAGCCTCATTTGTTATTGTCTCCTTACCATCAATGGTCAATTGAGTTGTTATCTGCTCCTTCTTGTACCATCTAAGGAAGTCTTTAAATTCCTCAGTCTTGACAAAGTTGTCATCACTCAAAAATTGCTGCTGATGGATCAATCTTTCATCAACATAGGCTTTCAAAGGCAATTCAAACTTTTCCTCTAAATCAGGCTGGTTCTTCTTGCTTTCCCTAATCAATTTTCTTAGGTTATGATCATATAACCTACTTCTAGGCATTAGGGCTCTAGCCTTATCCTTTTTCTTCTCCTATCCCTCAACCGAAGGCTGACCTATTTCCATTTTCTACCTCTTAGCAGCAAGCTATTCTATGTCATTAGGTTGTGTCACCACTGTCAAGTCAACAGTGTGGCCCTCTATTCCCTGTAGTTGTGGTACTTTAGAAACATCTTGCTATGGTAGAACATATCTAGTAGGACGTGCATACTCATTGTCACTACTACTATCATATTAAAATTCTGAATGATCTGGCTCCTAGGCACCTTTCTTATCAAGGATAGCTTCAAGTTGTTCAGTAAGCACATAATAATTGTCTATCATGGCTTTAATCTTGTCAAAATATGGGAGATCAGGGTGAAAACCCCCAAAAGATAACCCATTTCTCTTGATTTGTCTCTCAATATTTAGTAGCCCTTGAATCATAGTCCTTCTCATCTTGATGTCATCTTCATCAAGGATGTTTCTTGTTGCATCTTCCTCTATGTACTCACAGTGGACATTGGTATTGGGGATAGTAGGAGTATACAATTTTCTCATCCCTGCCATAAAGCCCTCTGGATCAATATACCTATAAGGAGCTGTCCCCATTCTGCATCCTTTCAGCCATTGACTCACTGCATCAATAGCACCTTTACCAATCGTAAAATGGGAAATCCTAAACTGTCTAGGAGTCAAAGTTCCCTTTTTGTGTGGTGAAAAATGCTCATTGTCTGTTAACAATAGCTGCCATATAAACTCCATTTCCGCTACTCTCGCTGGCACATAGTAAGGTAAAAGATAAGGTGGATGTATACACCCATATACCCTAATAATGGTATAATTTTCTTCCAGGAAGAAATCACCCCAATTATGCTTTCCTTCCCACTTATCCAGGTACTCATTTGGCCTCAATAGTTGCATGACCTTAAGGGGAATCCTTGTCCTGCTGATACCCAGACTTTGCACTATTGGATACACAATCCAATTCTGAAAGGCACAATAATCACAATCTTTTGAGGTATAATTCCAAACCCTCAACCAAAATTGGATAGGATTAGTTCCATCCTGATAAAACCTCTGGGGAACCAAATTATTCACATCCATGATCACAAAATTAAAGTATAACAGCAAATGCATGAGGATGGAGTAATGAAAAATCTTGGGCTCCTTTTCCTTAGGGTCCTTCAACTTGTTTTGAGTTGCAATGAATCCCTTATGCATTTGATCTATGATGTGCTCCATGTAATCATAACTTGTGCTGGAATGCACCTCCTACAGGTCCAACACCATCATCAATATGCCAGCGTTGATTTTCTCTGCTTCCCCATCTATCCCTAGCATTCTACATAGGGCATAGGCGATATACTTTATGTAAAAATGTAAATCCTTGTAGTAATATGGGCTGGTCCCAGACATAGGTTCCAAATACTTCCTTACCTCTTTGAGCATATGCTTCAGCAACTGTCCTCTGGCTAAACCAGGTTTTAATACATATCTTTGTTCCTGTTTTGTCATGTCAATCTTGGTAGACATAGTGCTATATAAGCCAAATTCTTGCATGAATGAATTTCTGTTGAGGATCAGCAAAGTAGTGCCATCATTCCTTTTAATTGTCTTGGACAAAACATCATAATGGCTGGCAAGGTGTAGGAACAAATATACATCTATGTAGACATCAGGAATAATTAATCTAGCCAAATCACAAGTCCAAGGGTTTGACACTAGGATGGCTTTATCAGAATTCTTGTAGAAGTAAGAAAAAAGTGAAAAACCTGTTGTTCCCGGAGTGTCAGCATCTCTTATACCAGAATAATCATCTATGAGCACATTTTCATTTTCTCTTTTGTTCTGAGTCAAACCAGGAAGCAACATGAGGAAATCATCAGAATAATTTGGTTTTCCCTTTGCCTCCTCTTCTGCCTTCTCACTCCTACCACTGGTTGAAGCTACACTGACTGCTCTGCTCATGTTTACTATGCTAAATAAATCTTTCTTTACCGATATTGAGACAAATCTATCTCCAAAACTCACTTACTGGTCTGTGCACAATTCACTGGAATTCACTACTTTGAATCAATGGAAAACTCTAAAATTTTGATTCTTCTCTCTTTCATAATACTTATCTTTGTTCTGAAATTCTGAAAGCAAGATGAATGAAAATGACCTTGCAATCAGTTCCTTATAGTAACCATTCCAAGTACATAGCTCATCATTCACAAAACATCAGTTCTATCTTCAATTCAACATATTGCAAAATTAATTGAAAACCTAGCCGTAGTTTTATGAGCGTGACAGGAAATTAAATTCATAAAACTGAATCCTCAAAAAAAACTTTATAGAATTCAAATGGGATGACATGTCTTCATGTGATTGGCTCTTTGTCATACATCTCAGCTACCCTTTTCTGTATAGTAATCAATATCTAAGTGTTTTATTGGATAGCAAACAATTCATATTGTCAAAATCAAATACTGCCGCCTTTCTTTAACATTTGATATCAGGCGACTATGCGACTGCATATACTGTCTCTGTCGCTGACCTGAGCCCTTAACCCATGATTCTTCTAGAGACACAGTGACTACAACTTTCTCTACCTTAGCTAACCGAAGTTACCATCTGGGATCATGCGACAGTGAATAAATCAAAGTCGCAAATGGTTATCACTAACTTACATCCTTTTTCAAGACTACGTGACTAAGCGTCACTTTTAGCTTTCACAGTTATCTCCTAGTCACTGAATTTTTTCTTTCCTTTACAAGACCTTGCAACTACCCTTAGTCGCCCAATCATAGAATACAAATGTTAAGTGTTAAAACATCAGAGACAATGCAACAAGTACTTTGCCCTTATACTTAATCTGATGACTTTGCGACATACCCTTAGTTCCAAGTCACGAGCACTTTTCCTTTTGGACTCTTTTTTTCTCAGACTTTGCGACTACCATAGGATCTTTTAATCACTTGATCTAACGACTCCCATTTAATCACCAAATAATCTGTCATACCCTTCAAATCTTCAAAGACTATGCGACAAATAGAAACCCTTAGCTTAGTCTCGCAATTGATAAATCAATTTTCACCATTGGGTGACTACGCGATAATCCTTTCAAATACACCTAATTTTTGACATGTGTCTAGTGGTTTACTTTTTTTTTATCGTAGAATGAAAAAGCTGACTCAACACATCAATCTGGCGACAACCCGACTGTGCTTTAGCTAAAACCGCATATGGTTAGTTGTGAAGTCTCATAATATTTCACTCAATTGCCAACCTTTCTGGAGACCATGCGACTACACTTTGCACTACTCACTTAAGTGCAGATCAACTTAGCAATTATGCGACATAAAGAGATGACAAAGTCTCATGATGAATCCTTAACTGCTGATAATTTCCTACGACATCATGACTTATTTGTGGGTCCCCTCATAGACAACTGACTTGTTTAATGATTCCGCGACTACACAATACAAAGAAATTGTGAAGTCGGGAATAGCCAAAGGAATATTCTGATGTTATGAGAGACTACGTGACATAAGCTAATTGCTCAGTCGGGAAGAAAAAGGGAATATGCCATTCAAGTTATGCAACTAGGTGATTAGAATTATAACACATGACTTAAGTGAACCAAAAAAGGTAACATCAAAACATAAGCGCAAAATGCCTTAGGGTTTTTTTTCAGTTTGGAACACCAAACAAGACTTAGGGTTTCCAGGTTTTTTGCACATTCTCATAGATTTAGACTTGAAAACTTGAAAACTTTGTCAGGGAAAATGCACAAAAAGTGAGAGGCCTCTACCTCTAAGCACGAAACCAGAGAGAAGATCACAAAATTTGGGGACCAGACCAAAACTAGAAATACAACCAACACCATTCTTACTGCATACCCTGACAAACATCTAAAGTTGACTATTTTGGTAGCAAATATCCCAGTGAGCTATGGTATGCTGCTCAGTAGAACTTTTTGCAAAGATTTAGGGGTGGACATTAAGATGGACTGGTCAGAGGCCCTGATATCGGTTGGTAAAAAGAAAGTGAAAATTGAACTTAAACCAAAAAATAAGTATACTGTGATGCCTTCGGATAATCCAAAAGCTCAAATTTTGTACGAGAAGTTTCATTTCGGAAACTATGTTATTTTGACTAATCTTGAAAAGGATGGTGAAACTTCTTCTCAGAAAGAAAAAGATATATGGAAAATGGAGTTTGACGACTGCTGCTCCAATTCAGGTTTGGGTGTGGGGGTAGTTATTTTCCCTCCTAATAGAGAATGTATTCCTCTTTCTTTCAAATTAGATTTCAAAAATACTAACAATATTGTAGAGTACAAAGCCTTACTGTTGGGGTTGGAAGAAGCAAAACTAAGGGGAGTCAAGAAGTTGGTTGTGAAAGGTGAGACCAAGCTGATCATGAAACAGGTGAGAGGACAATTCTCTGTCAAGAATGAGAAGTTGAGACACTACATAAATTTGGTATGGGATGAGTTGGATTTCTTTGACACCTTCTCCATAGAATTTATACCAAGGAATCAGAATACTAGAGCAGATGCCTTGGCGGTATCAGCTTCACTTTTATTGCCTCACCCTGATTTTAAAACTCAAAAATATCAAATTGAAATGATTTACAAGCCTAAAATACCTGATAATGTAGAGTATTGACAAGTCTTTGATAGTGATTTCCAGCTCAGAGATTTCCTAGGATGTGCTATAGGTTTTTTTGATGTATATTTTGAAGGATCCTATAGCGAGTGCAAAGAAGTCTACCAAGATGCTACAGATAGTGATGGAGTGATCCAGTTCAAAGGAAATAAAATTCCCAAAGGCCTTATGTCTCTTGAACATTTGTTCAAAAGGAAAGATGATAGTACTGTTAAAGAAAAGGTATCTCATGTGCATAATTTTGAAGAGTACAACAAGATTGATATAGGAGAGAAATATAATCCAAAATGGATTTCTATTGGTCTAACTTGTACTTTGTCTGAAAAAGAAAACTTGAAAAGGTTACTTAGGAAATACAAAGATGTCTTTGCCTAGGGATATGAAGATTTGAAGAATTTCAGAGGAGGTCAATTTGAACACCAAATCCCTTTAAAGCCTTGTGTAACCCCATTTCGCCAAAAGTTAAGGAACTATAATCTGAAAGTGTCCGAAGCTATTTTAAAGGAGGTAAAAAAATGTTATAGGCAAGGATCATCTATCCTATCTAGCATTCAACATGGATCACCAATATAGTATCTGTGAGAAAGAAGAATGTCCAAATCAAGATCTGTGTAGATTTTGGTAACCTGAACCAAGCAAGTTTGAAGGATAACTATGCCTTACCTGTGATGGAACATGTGCTTCAAGCTGTTTCTAGATCTGAAGTTATGTCTATGCTAGACAGCTATTTTGGATACAATCAAATCAGTGTGGAAAAAAGTGATCAGCACAAAATGGCTTTCATCACCCCATGGGGAAATTATGCATATAGTCGTATGCCCTTTTGGATAATCAACGTGGGTGCAACCTTCCAGAGAGAAATGAATTCATCCTTCGAGAATCTCTGGAAAAAAATTATAGTGGTGTACTTGGATGACCTTACTATCTTTTCAAAGAAGAGAAGTCAACACTTAAAGGATCTTGAGATAGTACTCCTGAGATGTAGAAGTCATGACATTTCTTTGAACCCCAAGAAATCAACATTCTTCTTGGAGGAAGGTAAATTACTTGGTCATATCGTTTCAAAAGATGGGATCTGGATTGACCCCAAGTGGGTAAAGGTGATTCAACAGCTCAACCTGCCATCAAACAAGAGTGGATTGAAGTCCTTCTTTGGTCAGGTAAAATTTTTGCAAGCATTTGTTCTTGAATTTTTAGAAATTACTAAGAATATGATTGATTTGATGAGTGAGAAAGTTCCTTTCAAGTGGAGTGAGAATGGGCATCAAGCTTTCATAGATATTAAAAATGCAGTATCACAGGCTCCTATATTAAAGAGTCCCAATTTCAAAAAGGACTTTATCATTTATTGCTACACCTCCGAACATACTCTGTCAGGTATACTAACACAAAAAGATGAGAAAGGATAGGAAGCACCCATAGCCTTTATGAGCACGCCACTGAAAAGACATGAGATTAAGTATTCCCAGATGGAAAAACATGCCTTTGCTATGGTAAAAGCAGTGAAATAGTTTAGATACTATATACTTCATTCTCATTGTACATTTTTTGTACCTGATACTGCAATGAAAAGTATTTTGACTCAAAGGGAGATTGGTATGAACAATAGAGTAGTTTGGATAGAAAAGATCCAAAAGTATGACTTGGTAATTAAACCAACCAATTTGGTAAGGGTGAAGGGTTAATGGAAATTTATAGCAGAGAATGGTGAGCCATCTAAAAAAATTGATGAAGTACCCATGGTGTTGCTAGTCAGTTTAACCGACCCTTGGTTCTCTGACATGGCATATTTCCTTACTTATGGTGAATGTCCTGATCACCTAAACCCAAAAGAGAGGCATAACCTAAAATTGAAGGCTAGTCGATATGTGATATCTCAGGGAATTCTATACAAGAGGAGAATAAATGGAACTTTTCTCAGATGTGTGGACGTTGAGCAACAAAAAGAATTGTTGAAGGTGTTTCATGATGAGGCCTGTGGGGGTCACTACTCTTCAATAGTAACAACATTTAAAATTCTTTGGAATCACTTTTAATGGCCTGGCATGTTCAAAGATGCATACCAATATGTTTGCAATTGTGAAAAATGTCAACTTTTCACTGGGAGATCTCATCTCGCCACCCTGCCTCTTAAACCTGTAATTGTTGACGAACCTTTCAAGCAATGGGGAATAGATTTCATGGGGCCTTTGAACCCACCATCTAGTGTTGGGCATGTCTACATTCTCATGACCACTGATTATTTTACAAAGTGGGTGGAAGTAGTTCCCACTAAGAAAGTGAACTCTCAGGTGGTGTGTGAGTTCCTCTTAAATTATATTTTTTTCAGGTTCGGGGTACTGGTTAAGATAGTAGTAGACAATGCTACATATTTTTCCTTCGAGGAGGTTTCAGCCTTTTGCTATGAGCATGGCATATCTTTAGCTCATTCTTCTGACTATTTTCCAAAAGGGAATGGTAAAGTGGAATCTAGTAATAAGAACCTGGTGGTGATAATGAAAAAATTGATGGACGATAGCCCTTGCGAATGGCATAAGAAACTATACAAAGCTTTATGGGCGGATTGAACTACTTTGAAATGAGCAATTGGGATGGCTCCATTCGAACTGGTATATGGAATAGGGGTGCATGTATCACTACCTTTGGAACTCTCCTCAGCTAAGATCCAAGATATAATCAAAGATATGTATTTTAAAGATCCCCTGGAGAAACATGTCATGCATTTGGCTAAGCTGGAAGAGGAAAGAGAAGATCTGGTGGATCATATTACAAAACACCAGTTGAAAGTGAAGCAGATTTTTGATATGTGAGTAGGGCCTCGTAACTTTATGGAGGGAGATGAAGTGCATCTATGGGATAAGAGATGAGCTCCTAAAGGTTCTCACAGGAAATTTGAGTCCTTATGGAAGGGCCCATTCATTATTTTTGAAGCCCTTAGTTCAAATGCTTTCCGGTTGTCTTACCCAGATGGTGTGAATCTGCCTTTTACCTATAATGGGCAGGACCTTAAGTTATGTAAGCTCTAATGATGTACCTCAGTCAGTATCCATGTACATATTAGGTAGTTTTTCCCTTGCTTTCCTTTTTGGTGTGTCATAGTAGTCTATTTTTCTTTCCCTTTGTTGGCTTTCTCTGCGAAACCAGTTATCTAGAGTTCTCTACACATTGAGCAATATGCAGTCCCTAGCTAGAGCTGATGTTAGGGTGAGTTATAGTCACCATTATTGAAGTGTCAAAGACCCTTGTTAGTTCATTAATTTTAATCTCTTTAGCATGTTCCCTTGAGAGTCTTTCCTTGCGGTAATCCTTCAAGTGCCTATATCCTTCAAAGTTGTCAAGAAATACCCTTTAAATTTGTCAAGTTCAAATTTGGCCTTCCTTGGACGGATCCTTTCCAAGGATCATACTTCACCAGAACCACTTTGAACCTCTTTGAACTCCAGTTCAAAGTAGTTCAAAGTAGTTCAATGAATATTTTCTCTTCTAACGACTATTTTCTGTAGGTGGGCCCTAGCCTATATTACCTTTTGGAGGTGAACCACTTCGAACCTCTTTGCACCCCGGTTCAAAGTAGTTCAAAGAGGTTCAAAGATAGATTGTGGGTAGAGTCATCAATGAAAGGATAGTTGATGGGACCCATGACATAAGATGGCAGCATAATGCTGGTTAAGTTTTTAAGAGGGGCAGTTTTTAATTTGACAGGAGCCACGAAGCAAACTTCGAATAAGGTTTTGGGTGGCGTTTAATGAGATCATTAGCAAGAGTGAAAGATATCATTTGGGGGATGGTTAATAATGATATTAAAGATGGTGGATTTCAAGGACATCCTAACACTAAGTCATTATGGCTCACATCATTGAAATTAATGTCCCTGACTTATGCTCATTAAAGTCGATCTTTCTAGGCATTAATTTGAAAATATAAACAGCTCTGTAAGTTTTCCTTTCCTATTATCTTTCTGCAGAGTCTCGGCTGTGGAGAAGAATTTGTTCTGAGTCTGTGTAAAATAGGTAGCTCCTAAAGCCTTTTCTCATTTCATGTTGCTATTTAATATATTGATTCAAGAGGGGGGGCGTCTATGTTTTTATTCCTAAAGAAGGGATGAGGTCCAGTTTACATTTCTTCAGGAATGTTAGAAATATGCAGTGCCGAGCTCCTATTGTCTCAAACATAGACCTGTTAGGGATATCAGTAGAAAAAATGGTAGTTGACTACATAAACCGTGCAGTGGAAGACCATAGTCTAGAGTTCCTGTCGAGTGGATTACTAGAAGCCACAGCGTTCCTGCCATCAATTGTATGCCCAAAATTAGTTCAACAATGTATTAATAGATATGATATTAAATCCAATGTGTTTTGAATGCAGAAGGACAAACCCTTGTACCAGTCAATAGGGAGACTATTATGGCTATTTTCAAAATCCCAAAAGAATCTCTTGTCAGTTTTACACCCACCCACTCTCTAGCTCAATGCAAAGAGAACGAAGATAAAAATTGGAGTCATGTGGCTAGGAAGTGGACTCAAACCAATTACAGAGGTGGATCTCAGTTGCCTAAAGTGCTCACTAAGGATCACATGAAACCCCTTATTCATGATGTGATAGTGTTGCTTCACCAAATTAAAGGTTTAGAACAAGTTCTTCTCTATGGAGAGTGGATGTTTCACTTTATAGATATAGTCTTGGAAGGGGGTCAACATATTGATTGGGTGGAGATCATTGCTAGTTCCCTGAGGGACAAACTTAAATAGGCTCAGGCCATTAAGAAGGAATTATTTATGTCCTCCTATTTGATATATTGCCTAGCGTGCACATAGGATTTGTCTGCCATCCAACATGTTCCTTGGAATGAAGATCTTTTAATTTATGAGTACTGTCTGTTATTAAGGAAAGATAAAATTTTGGAAAATTGCAAGAAGGTTCATGATGTTTTCCTGGGTAAATTATGTCAATAATTAGCAGGAGTCCCAAACCAAAGAGTTTCATTGTAGGCACGAAAACTGATTCAAACCTACAAAATCCTGTATATTTAGTTCCCATGTTTCACCTACATTCGGGTTGAAGGCTTTGATGATGAACCTCTCAGGCTCCCAAGGTTTGCTTTTGATTGTTTTATTTTGGCAGAAGTTTGCAGGCAATTGTTCATGGTTATTAAAAATGCTCTGCCAGAAGAAAAATGGCCTTCTATGTTCCCAGTTAAAGTTAGTAATTTATCCTGTAACAATATGATGGATGCTTCAGTGATAGGAAGCAACTTGTTGAACTTTCACTTGCAATTTTATAAGTTAAGAAGGGGTTTTGACAATAAGGGCTTCGCCAGGCAAGTTCTAAGGTTAAGTAATTATCCTTCACCCATCTCACACCTAGAAGACCTATGGGAAGATCTCAGTGATGAGGAGGAAATCTAGAGACAAGATCATTCTAGAATTGTAATTTCATAGATCAAAATGTTACAGTTGAATTTTGATATTAAGGATGTGGAGGAGGATAGTTCCGAAACCACAGGTTCAGGGGCTAACAATGTGGATGTGAGAGTTCCCCCAGACATAGATTGGAACAGGAGAGAAGAAGATGATATAAAGCTGAGGGCCCAAACCATTTTTGAGGTCACAAAAAGATGGTTAATAGAGAGGAAGAAGGAAGGAGCTAAGAACCCCCCTCTTGAAAAGCATAGTGAAAGACCAGCCTTAATAAATGTGAAACATGCCCCGTCTAATGTATCTTCTATGGCTCCAAATGTAGGTAAAATTACATCTCCCAAGAAAAAGGTGGTTTCCAGTGGGCGCCTGACTACACTGAGATCGAGACCAAGAACAAGATTAGAGAAGCATTCTCAGATGGTAGCTTTAGGACTCGACTACCTAGATGTTGAGGTTAATGAAGATGATCTTTCATTTCCTCTAGATCAACAAGTAAAAGGACAAGAGACTTCTATCATGAATATAGAGGTACCCCAAGCTGAGAATACTCTTATAAAAACTACTAACAATTAGATAGTCATTGATTCAGTCCCTCCTTGGCTAACTAAATCGGTGAATAAGAGGAAGAGTTACAAACCCATTTCACTTCCTGTGAAGGAGATTGTTACTAAATATGCTACCCGGACCCCCAAAGAAAAAATAATGAAGAGTGATGCTAGGCTATCTACTGATGCATCTACTAGAAAGGTGGCTGCAGAAATAACCAATTTCAAGCCTAAAGAGGGAATTCAGGAACTAGAGGCCAAAGACTTCAAAATTACGAAGATGGAACTTGGTGTTTTGAATAGGGATTCTAGGGATCACCTATTTAAATTCTTAGCTGATCATATGCTTGGGCAGTCACGAAAGGATGGAAGGGAGAAACATAAGTTGAAACAGTTGGTTTCTACCATGGTTGAGTTTCTTTCCTCACTCGCTGATGATGGATTTTTGCCACTGGCCCAGTCTTCACAAGATTTTAATCCAAATTCAGTTTAATGCCAAAAGCTGGTGAAACAAATACAATAGGGGAGGGTTCTAATGGAGGTCGTGAAGTCTTGGATAAACAATGTTATCACTAAAGGGAGTGTTTTCATCTACAATTTTATATCTACTTGCTTAGATGGAGAAAGATTACTTGGTGAGGTTCAAACCCTGGTTCCAAGCTGGGAAATGGAGGAAGTAAAATGTGCAATGATTGTCACACAGGTTCAAGAAATAGAAAACTATGGTGTGACTCATTTCTTAGCTGAGAATCTGATGAAACTGGTAGATCCCTGTATGCTGTTCATCCTGAAGCAGAACTTTAGATGAAAAAATACAATGTTTAAAGCTGCGATCTCTCAAGCCAAAGCAATAGAAAAGGAGGTGCTGAATATGCATGTGGATGCCCTTAAAGACATCAAGATAGTGAATCCCTCAAGTATTTTGCAAAGTGACAAAGGTAACAGGGATGAAGATGCCATGGTCAAAGTCTTCACAGACACCATGAATTCTCTCAAGGAAAATGAAGCGCCTACAGTTCAAGATTTCACCAGAATTGCAAACGTGGAGTCTATGTTGCTACTGAACAGAGGTCAGTTGCTGAAGTAGACAGAGAGAATCAAGGAGTTAAGGTGGGAAAAGAATGTGACTCAGGAAAAGTTGACAGGCTTGAAGAACCTACATTCCCAGCCAGCCCAAGAGTTAACAAACGTGTTCTGATCCTGGAAGCTCATACAAACTGCCACGTCAGAAGGCCCCGAAGGGAGTTAGTAGTTTTCAGGATAGCATTTCACTTGATTTATGATTTAAATGGTGTGTGTCTTGAAACTCTATTTTTAGTTATGTAACTGGTTTTAAATAATTTTTTGCTAGTGTCTGAGAGGTTGGGTTTTTCTGGAGGCTCTCTCGGATGTGAAACTATTAATAGGGGAGCTTTGAACAGAAAAAGGGTTAGAAAATGGAGGTAGAAAATAGATAGTTTATTTTTGGAAGTAGATAGTTAGCATAGGATTTTCTTTAAATTCTGAAATAGTTGGCGACTAATTTTTAATTAGATTTTGATCTGATTAATATATGAATATACAGATGCATGGTATGGTTTAGATCTTTGAATCAAAATCTAGAATGTATTGATTACTTTGAGAGTTGGTACATTTAAATCTGCACATATGTTATTTATATTTAGTCGCTTCTAGTTTCTTTATAGCTTGTCTTTCTTAAGTTATTTCATAGGTTATCTATTTTAGAAGTAGTTAGTAGATCTCAGTTTACCTTGTGGTTATTTCAATTATTAGTTGATTCTGTAAATTACCTCAATACCGAAGAGTATTTGAGTGGTCCTTCTACACTTTGTGGTTAAAGATGTATGAATTTACTTTTATGTTGGTAATTCATCGAATATCTCACAAGGGAGCTAAACCTTAGAAATTCAGAGGGAAGCAATTTCTTATGCTTACCCAACTATTGATGAATTGTTTGTCTTCAAAAACATAGAGTCTTTATCCATTTTCATTTAAAAAGAGGAAGACAAATCTGTTCACCAACATATGGGATGCACTGAATCCTCTTCCTATTTATTTGTTGGTGTACGACCAAGGGAAGGAATGGGTTCAATGGTGTAGTGCACAATGCACCAACATTCCCCCTGCATTGTGGTCAGGGGATGGTTAGCCAATGTATATGATCCAACCACTATTGTCTTTGTGATTCATTTACGAGTCAATCACTATTGTCTTTTTGATGTGTGTTGGAGGTACTTGCCATAAATATGATGTATGATAGAGCTAGTTAACCTATGTACCTGTGATGTTTATGAGCTAGTTCTTGAATATGTGATGTATGCTCGAGATAATCACTATGTGTATGATTTGTGTTGTGGCCCTTTTTGTAGTTAATAAAACTAATGATTGATAATGAAGGGTATGGAACTAAAATTCAATTGCAATTGATAACTTTTATTATGATGGGACCTAGTGCATAGAATCTAATAATTAATAGTCAAGATTAAGAGAGATCAAAGATCTCATCAAGAGGGGAGAGTAAAATCCCTCTAAGTGCAAACTAGAAGCTTCTGATTTCCCACAAGAGGATATGTAGACAAGGTCATCAAAAGGGAACCCTCGAGGCTTAGGTATGGGTCTAGAGATGATCCTAGTTATGGAAGCTTAATATAATCTAGTGTAAGGATATAGTTTGATATTGATTTGTTGCCACCATGGTGAACAAAGGAGTTTTAAAAAACCACTTTTATATTGAATGGAAAATGATTGGTTGATTAAGTTGATGATTGATGTTAAGTAAAAAAGAAAAAAAGTAGTAAGGGTACAATTATCTCACACACACATGCACACACACACGCATGAGGAAACCTTGATTTTTATTTTTATTTTTTATGTTCATGTTCTAATAATGTCTCGAGGACCATTTGTAAACAACTCAAATCATTTTTAATCATGTGTAAGGCTCTGGAAGCCTATGAACTCTTGTAGATCTATATGGGTCTTGAATGGTCTAATTGGGTCAAAGTGTTCAAAATGTGACCAATGAGGGTAAAATGGATTTAAAAGATCATTTTGGGTTATTCTTAGTATTTCTGAGATGAGAGTAGGTGTTTTATGTCTTCTTGTTGAAGTTTGGTGCAAGTTGTCTATTAAGTGCAAATATTGCCATTAAGTTGACAAAAGTTGTCAACATGCCTTCCATGGAAAATAATGATGTAATAAGGATTTTTTTGCCTCATGATATATTTTTTGATTCATTAGAAGTTATAGGAGGGTCAATGGTCAATTTTGATAGTTGTATGCAGAAATTGTCAAAAGTTGCTATGCAACTTTATAATTTTACAAAAATTGTAAAGTTACGAATCAGTCAACTATGCTAATTAAGAAACCAACAACCATTTAAATTGAAAGGTTGTTGAAATCAGTTAGGAAAGGGTATTCCATGTTAGTTTAGCTTCTTTGGGTTGAAACAAATGTGGTTGATTTATTTTGAGAGAAGTTTGAATAAAATTTGCTGATTTTCCTACAACCCGTGGCTGATTTTTCACATTTGTTTTGCTTGGCATGATTTTATATGCATTTATTTGGAAATAAAATTTATATGGATAGAAAATAGGTTGAATATAATATAATTTTAAATTGGTTTGAGTCTTACATTATATATAGAGAAAGTTTGAAGGATTTTTGTAAAATCATTCTGAAAACCCTCTTTAACAAGGGTTTTGTCAAAGATTTTATAACATCTCCAATTTCCACGATGGAAAAAATATAGGAATGGGTGGATTGGAATATCAGACCCCTATAAAAAAATAATGTGGTTTTGGAGTGGAATATGGTATTACTTGACAAAATCCTCTACAGGCTAATTATTGATTTTGCTAAGATTGTTATTGATGTCAATTAACATCAAGTATAGAGTACTATCACAAAAGAATATTGGGTTATCGACAAAAAGGTTATGATTATTAGAAAGTTTTATTGACGAAAGGAAAAGAGAAGAATAGAATCATGGATGATATCCTACTATCAAAATGTCCTACGAAAGAATCAAGAAACCCTAATTAGGCTAGACAAGGGTCAGACAGATACTTTTAAAGGAGATCAAAGAGAGAAAGAGATGTAGGGAGATCTAGTGAAAAAGATAGAAAAGACAAAAGAAGCAACAAACCAAAGTATGAACAAGTATCAGTGAAGAATAGAAAAGCGTAAATCAGGAAAGGAACAGAGCAGAATGATATCTGACAAGCTTTAGGAGAAAGCATTCACATGCCAAATTTATTGTTGATTTATTCCTAATAGTTTAGCAACAAGATTGTGAAATCCCTTAATTGGGTAGTCTCTAACCGGACTTAGAAGTTCTATTGAGGAACTTATTGTAAATCCTTTAACAAGATGAACACTGTATAAGTGGGATATAATCTCTTAACAAAGTAGTCTTTAACCTGGGGCTTTCAATACTCCTAACAAGGTATTTATTACTCCTATCAAGGTAAAGTCATTCAAAAGATGACATCTTTGTAAGCTCTTAACCAAGCACCTTATTATTGCAGTGATAAGTTGTGGGTTTCATCCTCACCATAGTTTTTCCCTCTTACCAAGGGTATTCTACGATACCAAAATATTGTGTTAGGTGTTTTAATGTTTATGTGTTACATGATTGTTAATTTGCAAGTTAAGCTATCGGTCAATATTGCAACAGTTATCAGTAAAAGACAAAAAAAATATCAGTATAGGCAAACATAAGAGTATAAGTTTGAGATTGATAGGGAAAAAGTGTGAATTATTTGAGGTACTGATTTACCCCCCTCTTAGTACCTAACCTAAATCTTTCCAACAATTGCTATCAAAGATAATTGGCTCTCTAGAAGAAAAGTTTAACAACTTTGGAGTAGATTTGGCATAATGGAAAGTTATAGGTATCAGAAATAGTTAGAGGAAGCCCTAGAAGATGCTAATGAATAGATCCATGATTTGAAGAAAAAACTAAATACATCATTTGCAAAAAAGAACTGACAGAAAAACTAAACATGAGCCTTGATGACCTTGACACATGTTTGAGACTTACAATGGAGTCCAAGTTCAATTACCAAAACAACATGAGAATGTACCAAACATAGTTACAATGAAAACACACATCCTACCAAGAGACGACTGATCTTAGGAATGTTTTGACATCATAAGACACCAAACAACTGTCCCAATACTTGCCATATATATATACATATATATATACACATACATATATACATATATATACATATACAAATATACATTCATATATACATATACATATATGTACATAAATACAGACATACAGTGTATATATATACATATATAAATATAGATATACATTCATATATACATATAGATATATGTACATATATGTATACATACACACACACACACACATACACACACACACACACACACACACACACACACACACACACACACACACACACACAAACACACACATA
>MU227409.1:2415994-2479822 GCA_018584345.1 Thuja plicata
GCCTTTTTATTCCATGTTCTTCACAGTAGTCATAAAATTGGTCAGAGGTGAATTCTCCTCCTCTATCTGATCTTAAACATTTCAGTTTTAGTCCAGATTCATTCTCAACCTTAGCTTTGAATATTTTAAACTTCTCAAAGGATTCTAATTTCTCCTTTAAGAATGCAACCCACATCATCTTAGAAAAATCATCAGCAAACATAATAAAGTACCTTTCACCATAGTATGATCTTGTTTGAGTAGGACCGCATAAATCTTCATGCACTAAGTCCAACTTGTTTTCAGCTAAGGTCAACTTTCTTCTAAAGGAACTCCTTACATGTTTACCCATAACACATTTCCTGCAAATTGTATCAACTGGTCTTGCAATGCTTGGTAGGTCTCTAATTTCCTTGACATTACTGAACTTTACTATATTATCAAAGTTGATATGACAAAGTCTTTTGTGCCATAACCAACTGTCATCCACCTTTGCAACAAAACAACTTACATCAGAATTAAGTTGAAAAACATTACCTTTTGTTTTGGAGCCTGATGTAATCATGTCTCCATCCTTGTTTCTAATAATGCACTTGTCATCCTTGAATTCCAAATGATAGCATTTGTCAAGTAGTTGTCCAACACTCAGCAAGTTATGATGTAATCCATCAACATATAGAACATCATCTGTCTTATTCTTTCCATCCAAGGTGATGGAACCTCTGCCTATGATAGGTTTAGGAGTGTTATCTCCAAATCTAGCCATACCACCTTTGTATTTATCTAGATGAATAAATCTATCTTTGTCACCTGTCATGTGGTGTGAGCATCCACTGTCAATGATCCAATCAGTTCTGACATCTACTTTGGAAATTAAGGCTAATTCATGATCTTCTTCTTTATCTTCAATGTTCATATCTTTGAGCAACCTTTCCATGTCTTTAAGGGCAATGAATCCAATTTCATCTTCTCCTAAATCTTCATCAGTTACACCTTCTTCAACATAGTAAAATTCCTTCCTATACTTAGGTTTGTAATCAGATCTGAACTTCTTGACTCTTGTGGGACACTTAGATGCAAAGTGACCAATCTTATTACATGAAATACACTTGAATGGAAGCTATCCTTCATACTTTCCTTTTCCTTTCTTTTCTCTCTTAGCAATCATGGAAATTATCTCTTCTAGCTCTTCATCAGTTTCTTCATTCTCATTATGACTAGAGATGTGCGAGGATTTCTTACCGTGGATTGTAGCTTTGAAGGCTATTTCATTCTTAGGTTCATTCTTCAATCTTGATATCTCAAATGTAGAGAGTTTTCTAATCAAAGTCTCTCTCTTGAAGTCTTGTGAGAATTGCATAGTTTCTTCAAGAATACTGATCTTGTTTTCATAGTCTGATGTCAAAGTGGTTAACAACTTATCCATTATATCTTCTTCTGATATTTCTCCTCCATTGTTTCTGATTCTAGATACTGCTTCATTTATCCTCTGATTGTAAGCTCTAATGTTTTCTTCTGGTAACATCTCAAGACTATTGTATTTCTTCTTCGATGTCTTCCTGTGTGCATTCTTTGCTTGAACATCTCCTTCAAACATGTCTTCTAAATACTTCCATATGATATATGCTTTGTCAAACTTCTTGATCTCAAAAAATTCACTGTTAGATAAGGCACTGATTAGGGCTTCTTTGACAATTGCATTATTGGTAAATGTTTCCTTCTATCTTCTAGTAGAATCATCCTTTGCAATGTCTTTTAGAGATGGAATTTCAACCTCTTGTGTAGCAATCTCAAAGATCTCAAATCCAATGCACTGAAGATGTGTTATCATTTTGTTCTTCCAATCCAAATAGTTCTCTTCATCGAACTTAGGGCTGTCTTTTCTGAAGTATGACATCTTGATCTACCTTAAGCTGTTAGGCTTCTTCTCCAAGGCACTTGGCTCTGATACCAATTGTTAGAATACTTCAGAGATAACTAAGAGGGGGGGGGGGTGAATCAGTTATCTGCAACTTTAAATATTTCTTATACTTATTAATCCAGATTGATACCAAGTAAATAAACATTCAGATAACACATTACAAAACACATAAATTTGGTTAAGGGGAAACCAAATGGTAATAACCTCGGTGGGAATTAGTACCCACAAAGAACTATACTGTTTATAGTAATCCTTGTTAAAAGATTCTTCAACCCTGTTAGGAGTTGTTCAATACAATGTAGTAGTATAGTTGACCTGGTTAAGGGTTGGACCCTATTAGGGGTGGAGGATTCACTGTCCAAGGACTCATTGTCCAAGTGGTGAAGGCTACAACCTTCTAAATATTTGATACACACTGTATCAACAAGATGAACTGTTGTATGTAACACTGCTTGTCTAATCAGTTCCTTTTATGCGCCGATGCTTTAACCTCTTGTAAAGCAATATAACAATCTAATCTATATTCTAAATTCTTCAACATAAACATCTATATTATCAACATATGATAAATATAGCTCTGCTGCATCAACACTTTGCTCTGCTTGTCAATCTCTACCTTTCACAACATTTCTTATCACAAATGACCTTGTATAAATACATACTCCAATTATGAGATCATGGGACCTATTAGAAAACTCTTCATAACATCCTTGTCAGCTCTACAAAGCATGCAAGTATAATTACAACCGCGCAAGTCAATGCTGAATAGACACGTCGCTTCACTAATTTAATCATAACTTTGCAATCTTCCTGAAATAAGTTTGGCACATTTAGATTAATATCAACAACTCATAACTCATCATAAATATACACACGCATATCCTAAAGATATGCGCAACTTGATCAACACATTGCATACATCGGCCTTAAACCATTATTCCTCTAGAACTTTAACCATCAATAAAAAAATTACATATCTTTACTGAAACTTCATATCTGGGTCTGCGTGTATGAACATAGCATAATAAACATGTCAACAACATGTATCTATCCACACTGGTCTTCATTTCATCATATGGATAAGTACATATAGAAGTACTGTTGTGTATTATATGTTGTCATCAATGACAAACATGCAAACAATCAACTGTTCAGAATCAAATCTCCAACACCCAATACACAGGTTATGTGATGACACTCACCTAGTTGGTAATTTGGAGCCCTCACTCATATTTTGTGATGTTTGGATACTTTTTGGTATTTTGTATTTCTTGTTTTTTAATTTATTTTGGATGGTTTCCTTGGGAAATACTTCTTCTTGGCCTTAGATTTCCTTAGAGCTTGTGTGGACTTTGGTTCTATCTCCTAGCACGGGGGAGTGGAACTTCTCGGTTCCACGTGGTTGGGTTGTTAATCTTATTGAGGTATTGTTCGTGGTTGCATGTATTTATTTACCCTTGGATTCATGTTTGGAAGCTATCAAGGATTCTACTTCTGCATCATGTATTGTAATTCTAAGGTATTAATTTGTTGAAATCCCTTGATGGGTATTGTAATATAATGTAATGTAGTTGAAAATAGGAGCAATGTAATGGGAATGGGTATTTCTAGGTGAATGGAAGGGAAAATTTATGCTCCAACTTATGTATGTCATAAGGATTAAAGTGAGGTGGACCTTGTCAATTGTTTCCCTCTTCTGATTTCTTGTTATAAAGTAAGTGATCTCTGCATGAAAAATTTATTCTCATTATTCTCTTGTGTTATGGATAAGGACCTAGTTTATATTGATGTGATAAGTAAGTTTTCTTTTATAACATACTAAAAGAAATATTATGAAATATTTAATTAATAAATGAACTCGTGGTTATGCTTTCCACAAAGTGAAATGTTATTGTTAGATAAAATGATCTTATTATAAGAGGAACTATAGGAAATAATAGAATAATAATAGAGTTGTAACTATTGTATAACTATATATTTAAGAAATGAGATAACTAAATATTAAGGGAAGTTTATGGGAAATAAGTAAAAGACATTTCTGGTTCAGTGTAACTTATGATAGTAACTTAATAAATTGATTAACATATTGTTAACTTATGATTAATGTTAAGAATGAGTTAGGAACATTTTGGTTGGTGCCTTAAAATATATCTAGTGTAATGTACATCTAGGTGGTAGGGTATGCGATAATGAATGATAATCTTTACCCTAATGTCTATATGAAACTAAATTTCTAAGATATTTTACAGATGTTATGAATTGCATTGGTTAGTTAGTAGGATGAATCATGTTGGTAAATCTAGTTTTGGTGATTAGTCATTGAAACATGTTCATGAGATAGTAATCATTTATCTTGAAACCCTATAAGTATGTTAGACTTGTAAATTGATATGAAGCTCATAAGTGTAAATAGATTAATCAATGTTTGTTTGAGTAGCGATGTTAGGGAACCTATGAGGACTTAGGAATATTAAGTCATGTTGCATTCTTATTTTGTGAGAAAAAGTGTTTCTATTCTTTCGATAATGTGCGTTGTAATATTTAAAAAAAATTTGACTCCATCTTTAGAGATTAGTTGGTCTGTCCTCCTGGGTTCCCTGGTGGGGCGTTACATTTTTGGCTTTTTGGTTTTTTCTTTTTATTTTAAGATCATACTTTGCTTTATTTTTGCATGTTGAGTAGATGAGACATATTGATCCTTGATTGCATGTGGATTACTGGACTTAGGGGCTTTATGCTTGACATCCAAATTATGAGGAGAATGAATGGGATTTATGAATGGATATGAGTGATAGGGAGGCATCTTGGATGGATGAGAGTGATAAGGAGGTGTTTTGGATGGATGAAAATTCCTCAAAGATGCATGCCTTTTCTAATATTGACTCACAAAAGGATAAATGGATTGCAAGCTAATAAATAGAGGGATATATTGACCTAAGATGGATGGAAGGGTTGAAGGGGGAGGTGTATGTTTGAATTTAGATTTTGTAGGGATACCAAATCCTTAATAATGTGGTATGTAACTGAGGCCATGATCATTATGATTTTATTTGATATGGAACGGTTCTAATATACCTTTCTTGTGGAGGCCTAAAACTTTGTCTTTATGTGATGCATTTATAGTCAGAGTGTCCCCAATGGAGATGGTTCAATCATGCAAAAAGAGTCAACAAATGGAAACAATCAACATAAGATCATTAAGATCTCAATAATGAACACTCAACATGCCTTGCATGCATTCCTATTATCAGATAATCATGATTTACATCCTACATGCTTAACAACGTGTGTGCCTTAGGCATGATTACATATATAAATCTAGATCCATACTAGATGCTAGCCTAACTACTGAGAGCTACTACCATGCTTCTAAACTAAAGAATCAAGGCTAAAAATATATACAAGATCATGTTATGCCCTGCATACCCATCCCTACATTTTGTTGACAAAATGTTGGGTCCCCCTTTTTGCTTCTGGTTCTTCCTTTGTTACTTTTGTTTTCTCCGGCCTTTACCTTTGCGGGGCCATTGTTGTCATTTCCTTTTGGTTTTTTGCACTCCAGGACCCAGTCCCTGAGTGTCTTGTTCTTTCATGTCATCTGAATTTCTGACCTTGGGATTCTTGTGCCATTGCTTCCTCTTTAGTTGGAGGGTGTGGTCGTGCAAGATTCTCGGGCCTGGAGTCCATAGGTTTTGCCTTTTTCTCAGGGTTTGTAGAAGGGAATGGTGCATTTTAACCTAAGGGATATAAATTGAGCTTCACATGTAATTGCTACACTTACTGTGAACAATTTACCCTCGAAGTGAATTAAGAGTGAATTGTGCATTTAACAACGAGCTAAGTATGATTTTCTTTGAGTAATTAACAGTGATTTGGAGCTTAGACCTGTGCGTATTCAAGCTATCCTATAGTGTTCTCAGTGCATTCATGGATTTCCAGAGTTTTTCTCTTGTAGAGCATCTCCCGTGCACTCCCTTCTTCATCTCTGGGTTTAGGTAGGTCCACTTCTAGCCCTTCTCTTTCTTTTTGGTTTGTGTTTTATTCCCTTTATTTTTGGGCTTTGTTTACTTTGTTTTCTTTATCTTCATCATCGCCTCCCATTTGTGGGGTGGCTCTGCAAGAGGGTTTTCCACCCTCTGTGTAGTTTTGAATACTGTAAAATAGTTTAGATTTTTGTAAGTCTCTATACTTTTGTAATTAGTGGTGGCTTTTATGTTAGTTGCAGTTTGTTCGCGCCTTTGTAAATTTTGTTCATCGGCATCCTGTTAGTAATGTTCATAAGTGTGTATTTTTTGAGGAGTTTGTAAATTCATGTCTCGACTTTATGTTCCTTCAAGTCCTACCCATCCCATGGAGATCTCACCATGCCCTTTACATCATTTAAAAAAATTTGAGCACGCCCACCTGGTGTCCGCTGGACTCGACCTTGTCACCTTGCCTGTTTGAATTGTGACCTTGCTCTCTCCTCTGTCACTTCAAAATTCATGGTAGGATTAATTACCCATGCATGAGTGTTTAAAATCATCCAAAGTGGCATTCAATCCATTCATGTTAAGACAACTATCACAATTAATTCCATTACTCTGTTTGTTGCATGACCACGTGACAACCCATGTCAGCCCAGTACAGTGAATTGCCAGGTCATTTCAATAACGGTCAGTTTTTCAGACTCTGGGCTCCATGTAATCCTACATGCTTCATCTCATTTGTCACATGAACCAAAAATTCCTGAAAGCCCTGGGGTATTGATCAAATTCAAAGTATGTTATTGTGTTTATTGTATTTTCAGGATTTGATATCAACTAACGTCTTTTTGAGGACAGGTGCAAAATGGTGATGAAATCCCCAGAGTCTGGGAATCAATTATATTTTATTATTTGTATTAATGGATGTCTGGTCTTGTAGGCTACCAACTACTCATCAAGAAACATGTCTGAGGTATCTTCACCTCCCGAAAGCCCAGAACTCCTGTCCACCTCAAAAAGGGCAGCCACCAAGATGACGGATGAGAAAGCATTAGAGAAGCTCCCACTCACTGCAAATTATCTAAGGGAGGGTGTCATTGTGGGATCCAAGGTAGATTTTTAATTGCAACTGATCACTGACACCGAGGTCAGACCGTGGGCCGAATTGTTGGGTCTGGTCAAGACAATGTTCACTCAGCATTCCGCCAGAGACAGTAATGCAAAGAACATGGCCGCCTCTGGCATAATCAAGGTTACTTGCTTCCCTTGTTCCGTGCAGTCCCCAGAGCTAATTCTCACTCTAGAAAAGCATTACAACACAACCATCTAGGGTATTATAATTTTCACTTCCCTTCCATTGGGCTATCCATTCCCCTAGTGTCCCTCAATGCTGCCACTTTTTCTTCAGGACTAGGAATCCCTCAGTTTTCTAATTCTATTGTCATCTCCCAGGCTGCATTGCTGCAAGAATTCAACAAAGTTCAACCGGCTGCCTAGAAGCACCTTAACACCCACTAGTTGAAGACACCAAAGAAGGAATATAGGAAAATGAAGTTGAAGATTGCCCACATGGATTTCAAAGAAAGCATACAAGAAGGGATCATATTCCTATGCCGGGTCTTTGGGGAACCACATGCCAAAGATTTTTCAGCCTGGATATACTACTTCCTATACAAAATCACCAACAATAGGGAAAGATTTGATTGGGAAACCATTATTTCCAATCATGTGGACTTCCAATTGAGCAAGGTCAGCAACACATCAAAGTTCCACATGAATTCATATGTTTTATGGGCACTGGCACAACAAAGACCCATAATTTTGGGTTTACAGATAGTGGATTTCCTTGGGACAGGGCCTAGCTAGAGTGCTCCTTGGTATCATTTTACCCACAATCAATGGGAAGCCAACTTCTCCAAATTTTTATAGGTTAATGATACCTTCATTTACTACAATATTTTGATACCACTCAGGATGCCGGTTACCAGCTGTTAAAGGAGGCAATGGCCTTGGTCAGTTCCTATGACCATTATTTTATTCAATTTCAACAACATTCATTCATTTAGGTGACTAGGTTCTCCTGCAAGTCCTACCTATTGCCCAAACACTGTGGGGATAAGATTATTTTGATGGAGTACTGCAAGTAGATGCTGGAGGTCCATACATATTATGGGGTCAATAAGGTTACCACCATCCCCTTCCTGATCACTTGCAGGAATTATACTTGTAACCTTGCAGTGGCCAAAGAGGCCGATAATGAATTAAAGAGTCTGGGGCTAGTGAAGTTCTACCTAGCATAGGTCAATTTTGACCCACTGGGAAAAATAAATGCAGCATTACCTCGGGTGTCAGTGCCTCATGAGCCTCACATTGTGGAATTTTGGGTAGATTTCCAAGATGACTTTGAGGTGCAAAGTTGACATTATGAGAGGATGACCAAAGGCATGATGAAGCACATGGGTCTTTGGACCTTCCCAAAGGACTTCTCAGATACCAGGCCCATGGAGGACCCAGAGTATAAATCAAAAGGGATTGACAAGATGGATCTCCGTCTGGTGGATTGGAAAACCCCATAAATTTTGACAATCGAGGAAATCACCAAGGGTGTGATAAAGTGCAGTCATGAATACTTTTCATAGGTTTACAAAAAGAGCACCCATTGAGATGGTCCAGTTGTGTGGGGATCCACTTCAGGCTTCAAAATTGCTGGATAGAGAAAAGATAAGGGGAAATCAAAGGAGAGCACCCCGGCCCCAGTCCCATCCTCAGTTCTAGCCCCTATAATGGAACAACTTCATGCTCAACTTGAGTTGTCCCAACAACTGGGCAAAAAAATTAGTGCCAGACTTTCCCTTGGTCTCGCGGTCACTCTGGTGGGATCTTCCCTTCCTGTAGGCTCTCCTTCACTTGCAACACTCATGAGCTAGGTGGTGGAGACATAGGATGAGGGGGTAGCTATTCTGGATGCCAGGGTCCCATTACAAACAAGGAAAAGGAAGAAAAGAGTGAATAATCATCCACTAAGTACAGATGCAAGCCCCGAACCATCAAGAAATATTCCTATGGAGCTTATCCCTTCCTCCCCTAAAATAGAAGATCATCCGGAGGCATCACCTCCCCACAAAAGTATTGATGACATATTCCAGACCGACGACCTGCTAAATTTGTAGGAAGATGTGGAGAGGGCGGTGGAAGAGATCATCACATAAGAGGCAGAGAATATCCCCGATGAAGGGGGAAGGCAAGAAGAAGAAGTTTCCCTGAAGAAAGAAGCTTGGGAGAAAGAACAGGAAAACACACCAAGTATGGAAGAAACACCGATCTCAGGGACTGAGATAGAAGGAAGGTAGAAACAAGATGAGCAACCGACTATGGCTGGGCACAAAAGACCTTTGGGAACAATCATACCCCTAGTCATCATGTTCCAAATGCCTCTAGACACTCTGGGTGACCCGTTACCCTAGGATGTGACATTCGAAAAGGTGGTCTCTTTTAGCATTTGTAAAATTTTCATAGTTCTGAGCTTCTTTTCCTATCTCTGCAATTTGTCCTAGCCACTATCTCAAACTCTAAGTCTTATTGTGTTCAAAATCATGAAAAACCATAGGTATCTTGGCCAAGTTCTATTTCATCGTTACCTTTTCGGGCCACTTAAATCTCCCTATTCCCTTGTGCGCATTTCATATCCCGTGTAGTCGCGAAGTCTCCATATAAATCAAAATATTCCTTCATGTCTTGAGACTTAGTGATTTCCTCTTGTTAGGTGATCTCCTAATAAAAAGAATATTCCCTAAGTGATCATGAGATTAGGAGACTACCATCTGATTAAAGTTGATCAAGTGGTAGTTAGGTTGTCGCTAGATGAAGTCAATAAAGGTAAAATCATACAACAATTAAGAGACTAAGGTATTTGTCACTAGATCTCTAGATATAACCCAAGTTAATGAATTTGTCTTGTGACTTTGAGACCTTTGGTCACGTTATCTTCTGATGTGATCAGAGTTGGATGCTAGGTTTAAGTGTTAAGTGCTGGTCGAGAGGTCTCGTGATTTGACCCAGGGTTAGAAAATTATCTCCCAACAATGAGATTATATAGTCACCTGATCTCCAGATTGTTCGAGATTAAAAAATGAGTTAAGTCCATGGTTAGAGCTGATGTCAGTGTCAGAGGTGAGGAAGAAAATGCAAGAAAATAACATTGTGACATCTGGCAGAAGTGGGGTCTGTGCTTTGTAGGCTTAGTCACGTGATCTCATGATCGGACCACAGTTAAAACATTTTTCATGCAACTACGAGTTTCTTCAGTCGCATTATCACCATATATATCATAGTTACAAATGACTAAGGTTAAAGGATAGGATAGTTGGACAATATAAAAAATGATGAGCAGTTGTAGGTGAATGACAGAATGACAAGTGGCACAAGGTAGGCCCGAGTTTCATGCTTGGTCTCGAGGTCTCATGATCAGGAAGGAATATTCTAAAATGTCAAGCAATCATGAGACTTGCCTTGTTGCTAGGTCTCTAAATGAAATCAAATATTCTATCATGGTTTGGAGACTAAGCGACTACCATTCGATTAAGATCAGATCTAATGCTTGTCACTAGGTCTCTTGATGTGACCATAGTTAAAGAAAATGTCTAGCGACTTAGAGACTAAAGAGAAAAGTGTAACCTGAGGTTCAAAGGCAGTTAAGGCCGGGTTAGCTAATGAAGTTAAATACTGATTAAGTTGTGAGGATCTTGTGACTGTCATAAAGCCTTAAAGAGATAGATGAAGGTTTTTTAAGGCCTAAGGCTTTACAATGAGTTGCCACATGGAAATATTAGTTATAAGGTATAGTGCCCGAGTAAAGTAAAGGAGATTTGATGGTGATATTTTAAAGTAAAATAAGATTTGAATCCTGGCCGTGGATAAAAGTTCTCACACCAGCTATGACCGTTGTGATTTAAATTCAAATATTTAAAATATTTCAATCTGATTTCCATGGTGATGAATGATATTTTTTTACAGACATATTAATTGCCCAATCTAATTTCACAGATGCCTCTACACAACTGTTGAAGACTAGACAGGGGTAGATATCTGATATGTGGAGATGCATTAAAGACTAGACTATGACAGATAAGAATTTTATAAATAGAAGTAAATGCATATAGAGCCGCCTGGTCATTTTTGCATTTATGGAGCCATTTTTAGGGTCATGCCATTGAATTTCTTATCTATCAGAGTTCTACGCTCATATCCATGGATTGAAGAATTGATTATAGATCAGATTACACAGATTGAAGAGAAGAATTTAGGGTTTCAACTTGACATCAAAAATGAATTTTATATTTGATTGGTTATAAAACCTAACCCTAAATAGTTTGAAGCTTGTAGAATTCTTGTCCCTATAAAATAGTATTCAAGACCATTTAGTAAGGGCTGGAGAATTAGGAAAGTAAAAAAACATTAGGCTAATACTTGTTTCTAGTCTAGAATATAGATGTAGTTCAGTGGTATTCAGATAGGAAGAAAGTTGTATAATCTTTTGCATAATATCTAATTGCATATTTCCTTGTCATACTGATTTAGAAACAGTTTACATCGTACTTAATATAATTTCTTCTCAGATTTGAGTCTCTCCTTTGTGTTGTTAGTGGAATTGTGAGATTTCTGGCTTACTGTATGAGTTCTACTTATGCATATGTGTATTTCATTGGTATTTGATTAAGAATCAAACTAAACTCTTTTGAATATTACATTAATTTTGTTTGATATCAACTTGAGGATCCTGTAGTGAGCAATCCGAAAGTTCTTATGTTTATGGTTTTGAATCTATGCCTAGTAAGGTGTTCCAATTTCAATATTGTATGTAGGTTTTAGCCCAATGGATAAGGCACTGATCTAAGATTAGTATTCCTATTCTGATATTCTTCTAGAGTTGTTTGGCTATGTTCTATCCCACAAATATAAATCAAACTCAGTACAAAATTCTTTACCTTTTGAGGTGTTGTCCTACTTATTCCACCCATGGTAGTGGAGAGTCACTGAATGCTAGGTTGGAATTTACTACTTACTTACCATTTATCTATTGTTTAATTCTAGAAGTAGAAGGTGTGGTAAAGAGTTGAGTTTAGTCTAGATTAGGTGTACCCACCTTGGTTTTGCAGAGCCAGAAGCAGAAGAGGGCAGTCTTGACCCTATAGTTGGTCCAGTAACCTTACAGAGCTTTCACACTTGGAACTAACCACTCCTAGCATCAGTCTTGAGGTATATTGGTTGCTCAAGTTAGCATAAACATTTTCAAACACCAACAAGATGGAAACTCTATTGGGGAACTTACAATAAAAAATGTCATAATTAGCTAGTAAGTTAATCATTGGAAGCATAGAGTTACTCCATTTTCACTTTCCCATTGTTTACCTTGTGAGTTCTCTATTAAGGGTTAATTTCATATTTGTTTAAGTATTGTAATCCTAATCAAGTACTCGGTGGTGACTCTAAAATATTCTTTGCAGTAGTCCTGAGTATAAAACATTATTTTATCACACACTTTCCAATATGAGTTATTCAAGTACTAGGTCTTGGTCAAGGAACAATCTTGAAGATAGGTTGGGAGATGAGATTCCAACTGAATCTAGAGCCAAGAAACCAAAAAGGGGCAAAGGAAATAGAATATCTCTTCAAATTCAGAGACACAAGGAAGATATTAGAGAAGAAAGACCAGCCCAGCATAGCCAAGAAGGAAATGCATCTGAATATGAAGAGGCTGCAGATTTGGGACTTGGTACAAATGAAGACCATATCTCTCCTAGTGAAAGAGAAAATGAAGAGGAGGAATCTGACACTACCCTCCCAAATTCAGAGGATCTTGATGAGGAGGCTTTTAAAATGGAAAAGGAAATCTAAAGGATATTTTCCCTCAGGCAATAGAGAGAATAGGAAAAGGAAGATATCATAAGACAAAAGATGATCAAGAATGATCAATTAAAGAGGAAACTATTGAATATGCATGCAATGAGTTATTCCCATGAACCTCAAAATTAGGAGGAACCTCTTATTAATCAAACTATTGAACATCAAGGCCCTAAAGATAAAGGAAAACAAAATGTTGCAATAGATGAGCCTAAAAATCTAAAAGGTCCGGTAAATAAAATATCTAAATTAGACATGGATCTTGAGAGAGCTAGAATTGAAAAGGAAATAATATCCAAGGATCTTGAATTAGAACAATTGGAGGCTACTACTTTGGAGATGAAAAAGAAGGCTAACTATCTCAGATAGATGACAAGGCCTGTTCAGTTTGGTCCCAAAGTAGCTACAACATCAAATCAAAAAGCATCTACTTCTCAAGACAACACTGCTTTCCAAGGGAAATCCAATCATGCAGAAAGGTACAAACAATTTTCCTTTCATAATATCCAATGTTATCCTAATGAGGTTCCATGAAAACTTAGAGATAAGCTTCCCAATTTTACTAGAAATAATGTAGTTACATGTGAAGAGCACTTGAAATTTTTTAAGGATATAATGGATGATTGTGAAATTGCACATGAAGATGTATTAATGAAAATCTTTATTCAGTCTTTAGTAGAGGATGCTAGGGATTGGTTTAGAGGATTTCCTTATAATTATATAAGGTCAATAGATGAACTAGTTGATTGCTTTAAAGAGAAATATGGTGACAAGACCAATGAGGGATTCATGTTGAATGAATTCAATAATATAAAGAAGAATCAAAATGAAGATGTTGCACAGTTCAACATAAGGTTTCAAAGAGCTATGCACAAACTTTTTCAGGTTATGAAATTGGATGACAGAGTTTGTTTAGCTACTTATCTCAATTCATTTGATTCTAAGATGGGATACCTCCTGAGAGACAAAAATTCAAGGACCATGAGAGAAGCCTACAAAATGACTGTCAATATAGAATCTAATAGGAGAGTATCTGGGAAATTAGGTAGGAGAGAAGATTGTAATCCTACAAAGAAAGAATTAGACAAGCCTTCAAATGATAATCCTAAAGAGGAAATCAATATGAAGCAGATTCTAAATGCTATAAAAGACCTAAAACTAGGAGAAAATAAAAATCCTAGAACTCCAAGTAATGATAGGTCATCCTATAACAATTATAATCCCCAAAATAGTATGCAGAACTACCCATACAATACCCAATTCAAGGATGGAAGGCCCTTTATCCCACAAAGGATAGAAAGGCCAAACAAAGATACTCTAGATCCTTTTCAAAGAAATTCAGCTAATATATGTAATGATGAATACTGGTGTGAGGAATGTGAATCCCCCCATAATCTAGATACTTGTGTTGTTGCTCAGAAGATGTCTCCAAGTCAATCCCAAAAAGAAAATGAAGATGAGGAAAAGCTATATGATGATGTTGGGAATGCAATGGAATATGCAAATGTAAGAAGTGACGAGTCTGATGACCAAGACAAAAATCAGGAGCTATCTTCATCAGATGAAGATGAATTTGAAAATCAAGCTGAAGATCAAGATATGTTTTCTTTTGAGGAAAAGGAAGCAGACATTGATAACTGCAAGGGGATGAGATTTTTTCACAACAAGAAGGCCTTCAACTGAAGAAAGTGCTAGAATTATAGAAAATTTGGTCACCCAAGCACAAAATAGATATAATTTGAGAAATAGAATAGTGGGTAATGAAGTTAGCACACCAGCTGGTATGCTTGTGACAGAACCAAGAATAAGCCCCAAGCAGATATCAGAAAAAGAAAAGGCTACTGAGAATGTGAAGAAGATAAAGGTAAAAACAACAGATAAACCAAGCAATCTTAATAATGTTCAAAGGATTAAGATTAAGACACCAGAGGTGGTTTTTACCTCATTTCCAAGAGATGCTAGGGGAACTGGGCAAAATCAGAATACTCAAAATTAGGATAAAAATATTGCTGTCAAGCAAAATATCTCTGATCTTGAATATGATCCTATTGACATGGGCCAATTGATTTCCAAAATCACATTCAGAGTTCCACTTTTGGAAATGATGAGGGTTTTTGAGCATAAGGACACAAGTTTGGCATGGATGAGTAGTGTTTTTATTACAAAAGCTTCAAAATCAGAAATGGATGAGAAGGAAAGCAACAACAAGGGAAAATCAGATACAAAGGGAAAAGAATCAAAATAAATTATTTCTAAAATCCCTCAAGTTTTATTAAACTTAAATCATGTCATTCCTCCTTTAGGAACTGTTGATCCTTTCTTCTTAACACTGGTTATTAATGGTAAGATGCTCAAGAATTGCATTATTGATTCAGGTGCATCAAATATAGTCATGCCTGCAGAAATAATGAAATCCATGGGAATGCAGGTTGATACTCCTCATGGGAGATTTCAAGCAATGGATTCAAGAGAAGTGTATGTCATAGGTACCATTAAGGCCTTGCCTTATAGACTTGCTGCATTCCCAGAAAAAATATTAAAAATGAGTGTCTTAGTAGTTGACATTCCACCCCAATATGGAATGTTGCTATCTAGGAAATGGAGTGCCTCGATGGGAGGTAGTAAATAGTGTGATTTTTCATTTTCCACATTTGACATAGTTGGTAAAAACATCAGGGTATCTAGGGAAGTCAGAAATCCTCATATGATCGAGGAGGGTGAAGATGAAGGAATGAATTATTTCTTGGATACAGATATTGGATCTTTCCATGTGCAAGATAGTAAAGCTGAGAAAAATGTCCAACACATGTTGTTATCAGAAGAAAAGGACAATATTACAGATAAGAATAACCTATGGACAATGCACTTTGATGGTGCAAACTCAAAGGAAGGAGCTGGTGTAGGAGTGTTACTAATAGCTCCCAGTGGTAAGACCTACATGTTCTCATTTTCTCTGTTATTCACTTGCACAAATAATATTGTAGAACATGAGGCTTTACTGATAGGATTGACATTAGCTTCAAAACACAAGATCAGATATGTTAGAGTCATTGGGAATTCTGAATTAGTTATTTCTCAAATAAGATCTAGATATGCTTCAAAAAATCAAAGGTTAAAACAGTACATGAATGTTGTTTGGGATGAAATTGAAAATTTTCATGCATTTGGCTTTGAATGGATGGACAAAAATTAGAACAAGATGGAAGATCTGTTGGATGATATTGACTTAAGGCCTGAAGATGTTACATTTGTAGTTTTTTCTAAGGTAGAATTTCAGACTAGGCCATCCATTCCGGACAATGTTGAAAATTTGCAAGTCTTCAATGATGACTTGGATATTTTGGAATTCCTTTCTTGTGAATCAAATTTTGGTAAAAAAGAGATGGATTTTACTGGTTTTGTGGAAACCATAGATGGAAAATATAGTATTATTAGAAGAGAGGTTCTCCAATTAAAATCAAATAATCTACCCAAAGGTTTGGTTGTACTTGAAAGATCTTTTGATAATAAAGATAAATCTTTGTCAGCTAGTATAGTTAATAAATATGAGGACTTGGAGGAGATAAACTTGGGGACAAGTCAAGATCCAAAAAGGGTGTACATTGGTACGAAATTATCCCCCAAGATTATAGATTTACTGGTAAATCTTCTTCAGAAATATAGACATGTTTCTGCATGGTCTTATGATGATTTGAAAGCATACAAAGAAGATTTATTCTAGCATGAGATTCCATTATAGGAAGGCACTAAGCCTTTTAGATAGAAGTTAAGACCCGTGACTCCCACTCTAGCACCTAAGATGCAAGATGAATTAAAAAGGATGAGGGATGCTGGAATCATAAAGCCTATAAGGCATTCAACACGGGTATCAAATTTGGTACCGGTAAGAAAGAAAAATGGAGATATCAGATTGTGTGTGGACTTTAGAAATTTGAATGTAAATTCCTTAAAGGATAATTATGGATTGCCTAATATGGAGGTAATGTTGCAAAGAGTCACATGATCTGAGATGATGTCCATGTTGGATGGTTTTTTAGGGTACAATCAGATCAAGATCAAGGAATCTAAATAGTTCAAGATTGCATTCACTAAACCCTGGGTTACTTATTTGTATGTCAGAATGCCCTTTGGCTTGATGAATGCTAGGGATACTTTCCAAAGAGCCATGTATCTAGCATTTGAAGATTTCATAAACAAATTATTAGCAGTCTACCAAGATGATCTTACTACCTATTCAACAAAAGAAGATCAAAATTTTGATCATCTTGAAAAGATCTTGGTAAGAGCACTTGAATATGGGGTTTCTTTTAACCCAAAGAAGTGTGTTTTTGGGGTAATAGAGGGAAATTTTTTAGGACATATTATTTCTAAAGATGGTGTCAGGATTGATCCTGATAGGGTGAATGCAATTGATAAAGTCCCTCAACCCAAGAATGTTAAAGACATTCAGTATTTCTTCAGTCAAGTAAATTTCTTGAGGAGATTTGTTACAAATTTTGCAGAGACTAGTTTGCTAATCTCAAAGATGATGAAGAAAGGAGCCAAAGTAGAATGGACTCAAGAAGCATGTAGGGATTTCTTAGATATTAAAAAATCTATAAAAGATGCCCCTATTTTGAGAATCCCTGATTATACTAAGCCACTTCAAATTTTCTCCTTTGCTTCTTATAATACTATTGCTGCAGTGTTATTACAGAAGAATTCAGAAGGCTATGAACAACCAGTTTCCCTTTTTAGTAAATCTTTATAGGAAACATAATTGAAATATGATATCATGGAGAAATAGGCCTATGCTTTGGTCAAGGCCATTAAAGCATTCAGATGCTATTTGGTAGGGGCAACCATAGTTGCTTATGTACCAAGTGCTGTTGTCAAGGATATCCTAGTCCAGCAAGAGGTATTAGGGAGGAGGTGTAAATGGATTAACAAGATACAAGAGTTTAATATTGATATCCATATAAATAAGTTGGTAAGAGGTATAATATTTACTAAATTAATGGCTCAAAGAAATTTAGATGCTAACCATATTGATATGCTAGAGGAGGAACACAAACCTTATATTTATGATATGGATTATTCTGATTGGTATAAGGATATCATTGGATACTTGCAAATTTTTTTTTTTCCCCTTGATATGAATGATAGTAAGAAGAGAACAATCAAGTTTCATGCTTTGAAGTATGCAATAATTCAGGGATAGTTATGGTGGAGGAGCAATGAAGGAGTGCTGCTCAAATGTGTAGATCAAGACATATTTGATGATCTCTCAAAAGAAATTCATGATGGTGCATGTGGTGGAAACTATATGGCTAAGACTACTACCCACAAGATTATCAGATCTGGTTTTTGGTGGCCGATGATCTTCAAGGATACCCACAAATATGTCAAAAGATGTGATGTTTGTCAGAGATTCTCAGGCAAGTTAAAATTTGGTGGAAATCTTCCCTTGAAGCCTGTTATAGTTGAGGCACCTTTTCAGAAGTGGGGAATGGATTTTATAGGTGAAATCCCTAACAAATCTAGTGGAGGCCATTCATGGATCCTAGTGGCGATTGATTATTTTACCAAGTGGGTGGAAGCTATTCCCACTAGAAAAGCCACAAGTAGGGTTGTGTTTGATTTCATAATGAAAAATATGTTGACTAGATTTGGTTGTCCAAAATTTATTATGGTGGACAATGCTATGTGTTTCAGATCAGGGGAATTCACTAAATTTTGTCAGCAATATGGAATTTTGATTTCATATTCTTCCCCATATCACCCCCAAGGCAATGGCCAGGCTGAATCCAGTAACAAGAGTTTGATACAGATTATTAAAAGAGTATTGGATGCAAATAAGAGGGCCTGGGATTCAAAATTACAGCTTGTTCTGTGGGCAGATAGAGTAACAGTGAAAAAAGCTATTGGATGTGCACCTTTTGACTTAGTTTATGGTATCCATGCCAGATTACCACAAAATAACATGTTGTAGATGTACAAATTTATCCAAATATATGATGACGATCTAGAAGATGAAATGAGAACTAGGTTGGAGGATTTGATATAGTTAGATGAGTCAAGGAGGCAAGCACATGATGGGAACATCAGATTGCAGTTGTAGTGCAAAAATTTATTTGACAAGAAAGCCACTACTAGGAAATTTGAGATTGATGATATGGTTTTGATGTGGAATGCTAGGATCGAGGACAAAGGTAAACATGAAAAATTTGATCCCATATGGCTAGGCCCATATCTAATTGATAGTAAGTGGGGTTCTGATTCCTATATGCTTATGGACTTAATTGGAAATATTTTGGAATTGTCAGTTCATGGGCAGTTTCTGAAGTTATACTTTTCTTGAAGGAAGTGAAGTCATGGACATGTAAGTATGTATATATTTGTTTGTTTCCTGTTTTCTATTTTAGGTTAGGTTTTCTTTTCCTGTAGGTGGTCTGCATCTCCCAGAGTTTTTTGAATCCTTGTTATGTCTACAAGAGGCATACATCCTAGTCAGAGCCATTGTTAGCATTTGTAAAATTTTCATAGTTCTGAGCTTCTTTTCCTATCTCTACAATTTGTCCTAGCCTCTGACTCAAACCCTAAGTCCTATTGTGTTCAAAATCATGGAAAACCCTAGGTATCTTGGCCAAGTTCTATTTTGTCATTACCTTTTTAGGCCACTTAAATCTCCCTTTTCCCATGTGTGCATTTCATATCCAGTGTAGTCATGAAGTCTCCATATAAAATCAAAACATTCCTTCGTGTCTTGAGACTTAGTGATTTCCTCTTATTGGGTGATCTCCTAATAAAAAGCATATTCCCTAAGTGATCAAGAGATTAGGTGATTACTATCTGACTAAAGTTGATCAAGTGGTAGGCAGGTTGTCGGCAGATGAAATCAATAAAGGTAAAATCATACAGTGATTAAGAGACTAAGGTATTTGTCACTAGATCTCCAGATATAACCTGAGTTAATGAATTTGTATTGTAACTTTGAGACCTTTAGTCGCGTTATCTCCTGATGTGATTAGGGTTGGATGCTGGGTTTAAGTGTTAAGTGCTGGTTGGGAGGTCTCATGATTTGACCTAGGGTTAGAAAATTATCTCCCAACAATGAGATTATATAGTCACTTGATCTCCAGATTGTCTGAGGTTAAATAATGAGTTAAGTCCATGGTTAGAGCTGACATTAGTGTCAGAGCTAATGTTAGTGTTAGAGGTGATGAGGAAAATGCAAGAAAATAACATTGTGACATCTGGCAAAAGTGGGGTCTATGCTTTGTAGGCTTAGTCACCTGATCTCGTGATCAAACCATAGTTAACAAAATTATCACGTGACTATGAGTTTCTTCAGTTGCATTATTTCCAGATATATCATAGTTACAAATGAGTAAGGTTAAAGGACAAGATAGTTGGATAATGTAAGAAATGATGAGTAGTTGTATGTGAATGACAGAATGACAAGTGGTGCAAGGTAGGCCAGGGTTTCATTCTTGGTCTCAAGGTCTTGTGATTAGGAAGGGATATTCTAAAATGTCAAGCGATCATGAGACTTGCCTTGTCACTGGGTCTCCAAATGAAATTGAATATTCTCTCATGGTTCAGAGACTAAGCGACTACCGTCTGATTAAGATCAGATCCAACACTTGTTGCCAAGTTTCTTGATGTGACCATAGTTAAAAAAAATGTCTAGTGACTTAGAGACTAAAGGGAAAAGATTAACCTAAGGTTCAGAGGAAGTTAAGGCCGGGTCAGCTAATGAAGTTAAAGACCGATCAAGTTGCGAGGATCCTGCGGTTGTCATAAAGCCTTAAAGAGATAGATAAAGGTTTTTTTAAGGCCTAAGGCTTTCCAACGAGTTGCCATGTGGCGATATTAGTTATAAGGTATAGTGCCTGGGTAAAGTAAAGGAGATCTGATGGTGATATTTTAAAGTAAAATAAGATTTGAATCCTGGTCGTGGATAAAAGATCTCGTGCCAGTTGTGATTTAAATTCAAATATTTAAAAGATTTCAATCTAATTTCCATGGTGATGACTAATATTTTTTTGTAGAGGTATTAATTGCCCAATCTAATTTCACAGACACCTCTGCATAGCTATTGAAGACCAGACAGGGGTAGATATCTGATATGTGGAGATGCATTAAAGACTAGACTATGACAGATAAGAATTTTCTAAACAGAAGTAAATGCATACAGAGCTGCCTGGTCATTTCTACATTCATGGAGCTATTTTTAGGGTCATTCCATAGGGTTTCTTTCCTATCAGAGTTCTATGCTCATATCCATGGATTGAAGAATTTATTGCAGATCAGATTGCATAGATTGAAGAGAAGAATTTAGGGTTTCAATTTGACATCAAAAATGAATTTTATAGTTGATTGGTTGTAAACCTTAACCCTAAATGGTCCAAAGCTTGTAGAATTCTTGTCCCTATAAAATAATATTCAAGACCATTTAGTAAGGGTTGGAGAATTGGGAAAGTAAAAAAGCATTACTCTAATACTTGTTTTAGCAGATGTAGTTCAGTGGTATTGAGATAGGAAGAAAGTTGTATAATCTTTTGCATAATATCTAATTGCATATTTCCTTGTCATACTGATTAAGAAATAGTTTACATTGTACTTAATATAATTTCTTCTCAGATTTGAGTCTCTCCTTTGTGTTGTTAGCAGAATTGTAATTTTTCTGGCTTACTGTATGAGTTTTGCTTATGCATATGTGTATTTCATTGGTATTTTATTGAGAATAAAACTAAACTCATTTGAATATTACATTAATTCTATTTGATATCAACTTGAGGATCCTTTAGTGAGCAATCTAAAAGTTCTTATGTTTATGGTTTTGAATCTATGCCTAGTAAGGTGTTCCAATTTTAGTATTGTATGTAGGTTTTAGCCCAATGGATAAGGCACTGATCTGAGATTAGTAATCCTATTCTGATATTATTTTGGAGTTGTTTGGCTATGTTCTATCCCACAAATATAAATCAAAATCAGTGCAAAATTCTTTACCTTTTGAGGTGTTTTCCTACTTATTCCACCCATGGTAGTGGAGAGTCACTGAATGCTAGGTTGGCATTTACTACTTACTTACCATTTATTTGTTGTTTAATTCTAGAAGTAGAAGGTGTGGTAAAGAGTTGAGTTTAGTCTAGATTAGGTGTACCCACCTTGGTTTTGCAGAGCCAGAAGCAGAAGAGCGCAGTCTTGACCCTATAGTTGGTCCAGTTACCTTACAGAGCTTTCACACTTGGAACTAACCACTCCTAGCATCAGTCTTGAGGTATATTGGTTGCTCAAGTTAGTGCAAACATTTTCAAAAGCCAACAGTCTCCACAGTGCAACAATCAGATCCAGGTCAGACACCTTTTCCCCCTCCATAAAATAGGCCCCCAGAGGAGAATGTGTCGGTAGAGAACACCAAAGAAATTCAGCAGCAACAGGATGTGGGGGAGAACCCCAAAAATATAGAGACAAATACCACTAAGGTGGGAGAACCAAGAAATCCTAGGGATAAAGAAAAAGAGTCCGTAGTGACTATAGATGCTAGGGAGGCATAGTGGACCCCCGAAGAGGACCCAAGTATCCAAGCCCTGGCAACAAGACTGCCCCTGCCGCCATAATGGCTGGTGGAATCAAAGAAGAGAAAGGCCCTGGTGGCAGCAAGAGTCCCTCTCTCTCTAGCTAAGATGATGACTTAGAACCAGAGCACCCAGAAGCCTAAGAAGGTCTGGACGCTCCATACCATTCAGACGGGTCTATGAGGAAATATCATCACAGTAGTAGTGACACCTCCCCTAGATGCAGAAGAGATAGTGGTAGGAGCTATAAATTATACTATCACATAGGTAAATTTGGGGAGGAGAGACAAATAGGGGGAATTAGACCTATTGAGGGAGGCTAGCTAGGATATTGAGTCCTAGTATGGAAAGCAAGCCGAGAAGCTGAAAGAGGCAAAAGAAATGAATGATAATCTCCTCTGGCTTCTTGTAGAACTGACGCAACCATTGGCTATGATTCCTCTGGAGGCCTCCACATCTGAAACATGACTTCTATAGGGTGATATAGATGTGTTGAGAATAATGAAGAAGAAAGTGTAGGCCATAGATGATTGGGTAGCTAAGAAGGTAGGTACCGTAAGGCAATTCCTGACAGCTACACTCCCAGACCTCCACCAGGCCAGTAACATCTTGGGCTAGGTAAACAGTGTCACTGCCTAGTGGGAGGGGGAGATAGAAAAATATGAAGAATGGAAGAGTGAACTAGAGGAAATAATGAATTTTAGGGAAGATGCCGTCACAGATACAGGAATTTTAGGAGATGAGGATTTTGGGTTCCCCGGGGCCCAACACTCTAGAATTGGTCTAAAAATGTAGACGAACAAGCAACTGGTAATGACCCTAAAGAGTAAGGTCCCACAGATTCAAAATTATTTAAATTAATATGTGCCATTTGTCACAAGGGTTTCAATAGTCAATCCCTTCAACACCGAGACATGCATTCTGGTGGATTTTGTTTTGAGTAAATTTGATGAAATAATGGAGGCACAATTTTGGACCCCCATAGATTTTGATGGAGTGAAGATGTCGCGTCTCACCCGTATGGTGCTCTGGGCCAATGATGTAGTAAATATGGCCTTAGAGTTCAAGGAAGGTGCTAGAGATGTGGTTGATCAGCTGGAGGCAGCCAATGACCTTGGGATTGTATAAAGGAGATCGACGAAGAGGAAATTCTCCTGATTTTGGAGACATTCCAAAAATGTAAAGAGAAGTAAAGTATTTTGGCCTGGATATTTTATCTAGCAGGGAAAATTTTTGAAGATATGTTATTCTTTGAGCGTAAGCTCCTGGACTCTAGAATTCTGGGTCCCAGTTTTGTATTCTTTTACAACAATCTGTGTCAAGGTTCTTCGAGGCTGACCAATTGCTGTCAGTAATTAATAAGATAATGATCGGTCTGATAGATGGGATGATTCTGACAGATGTCTTCTTATTCCCCTAGGGCATTGCTCTCACATTTACTACCTGACACTTGTCAAAGACAGAGAGCCGCAATCAGTATTAATGATGTATATGGCCTAAGTTACTAAAATAAGCAAGTTTCTTCTATAAGTACCACAAACCTCTTCTCTAGGATGATTCTTCAAGATTTATCCCCTTTCTTCTTCTTCCATCTTGTCAGAGCTTTGTACATCCTGAGATGATTGTAAGTGGTGCAGGTAATATCGACCATGAATATTGTATTTTATTCAGCAAGTGTACATATAGATTAGGTCAAGTTTGTGTATAAATAATAAGACCGATGCCTTAACAAGGGTTGGAAAAATTGAAGATTTCTTTGTCTAATAACAATAGAAAGTAGCAGTTAGAAGTTTACTTTCAATTCATTCTTTGTAGCTTAATGCTCCCTTGGAGCCATGAATGTATTTGCCAGTGATGCTGGAACCATTTCAAGTTAATGAAAGAAGGAAGAACAACTTGTGGCCCTATGTTGTGTGTTGTTATGATATCTGAAGTTAATGAATGTCTTTTGTGTTGTATGTTTTCCTATGTCCTTTTCTCTAGTATTTTGTAGTTAGTTAAATAATCTTATCCCCCTTTTCTATTGAATGCATATGAATTGCTGATTCCTTGTGTATCCAATATTTAGATTTGTTTTCCTGCATTGGAGCATTGTCAATGTTTGAATATGTATTGCATAACTATAAGTAGAAATATAATCTAACTCTGATCTATCTTTTGTAATTTATTTGATAAATCTAAAGTGCTTCCAAGAAACCTCACCCCCTTTTGAAATCCCTGGATAAGATGAGTAAAAACCAGCTATCCCCTCAAACAACAGTCACTTGCCCAACTTAGCTCCCCCCGCACCGTCGAGACTTGACTACCAGGTGCTTTGAGGCTAGGAGAATTCTTTCTCCAGTAAACCTCTACAGGTGGAGTTGGCTGGTACTCTGATACCCAGTGACAAATTATACCCTATTGGCAGGGCCGATCACAAAGTCCCATCAATAGATTGCAAGCTAGAAGTCGGCGAAGGAGATCACATTCTCCAAGAGTGAAGTAAAACATATTATAACATATAGGGAATGACCTAAATCCTTAATAATTCCTCCAGATATGAATTAAATTCCATGTGATCATAGAAGGAGGTCAAACACGAAGGTAGGAACATCGAACAATGCACCATTAATCTTTTCCGATCATGGAACAACTTCAGAAGATCAAAAAACCTAATCTAAATGCAAGAAAAGGAAGAAAAAATAGGACCAAACCCAAACTTAAGAAATATTCATCAGGAAAGAATGAATCAAGATGTGAACCCAAAAATAGATACATCATGATGTATAGAATATGCCATTTGGATCACATGAGATAGGGAGCCAATTGGAAGGATTGCAACATGAAACACATAAATTAACTAATAGGAACAAAACTGAAAAGAATTTTTTTTGGGTGATGCAAGATTTCCAATGACCCAAGGATGCTCCTACATCAGACACCCTTGGTGAGAAGAAAAATTTCCCTAAGGAAACTTATTAACATTTGACAGGATGTGGGACATAAACCCCATGCTCATTCTTGATCCAGATATCTTATTTATCCACAACTCTTTGTCTCTGTACCACTTCCCTATCCTCTATTTGATCCATCCACTTACACTACTCTACACCTACTCTATCATATCTCACATTAGAATTAGAACTCTAACCATTTCCTCCTTTCCTTTGCATAACTGATTTACCTCTATTTTGAATCTTCATTTGATCAACAACCAAGGTCTTCTACTGCTCCACTCCACCCTTCTTATAGTTTGATACCAACTTCCCCTCATATCATCTTGCAAGATCCTTCTTCCAATCCTTACTAACCTCAAGATTATTCTTCTCTAAACAGTAACTCTTCACCATACTTATATTCCTTCCACTTATTCCTTCCTTCTCTTTCAAGGGAACCAAAGTAAACTTCTTCCCATCCTTCACTATTGTGACCAAGTTTCTTCTACAATCATAGATAGCTCCCATATCAAATTTCCAAGGTCTACCTAATAGAACATGACAAGAACTCATGGATACCACATCACATAATACCTCATCTCTATAAGGTCCAATACTAAAGTTGACCAAACACTTCTCTTTCACCTCCACCATGTGTTCAAATGAAAACCAACTTATCTTATATGGAAAAGGATGTTTAAGCCTCTTCAATCCAAGATTCTAAACCATTTCTTTTGAAACCAAATTATCAGTACGACCATAGTCCATAATAACCTTACAATATTTACCCCCTATTTTGCAGACAATCCTAAACAAATTCCTCCTTTGTAAAGGTTCAACTTCCTTCTTACTCAACATGACTCTCCTAAGCATAAGATATTCTCCTATCTCAGGTTCTACCACATTTTCCTCAAGTTCATTAGTAGTCTATTCCTCATGTGCCACAAGATTTTGTTTTCTCATGTTCTTGCTAGATCCTATAGAACATTGAAAATATCTATGCCCTATGCCACCACATTTGAAAAAAGTACCCTTGCAATACTTTCTACCATTCCCTCTCCTAAGTATCTTCTAATCAGGTTCTACCTCAAGGGTTATCTTTTCATTACCATTGTTAATTACTTGCTTTTCCTTTCCCCTAGGGTTACTCGATCTCCTCTTCAACTTCTCTTGTACCCTTTGAATGCATATTGTTAAGCATCCTCAACTGAACTAATCCTCAACATACTCAGATCATCTTGAATATTAAATATTATACCATTAATATACCTAGCCACCTTCTCCTTAGATACCTCTTGGTGTCCAGATCTAATAGTCATCTTATAAAATTCTTCGGTGTAGTCCTTCACAATCATGTATTTTTTCTTTAAGTTTTGCAATTCTTGAACAATTCTAATTTATAATCCTCAGGAATTAACTTAGACTTCAATCTAGGAACCACCACCTTCCATCTAGTAATTTTATGTTCACCATGTTCCTCTCTATCCTTCTGTAACTCTTTCCACCACAAGGCATCATAATCATTCAACTTAGTCTGTGCTAACCTAAAACTTTGTGGATATGGTGCAGGAGAACCTAGGGTTTCAAAGCTCTTCAAATGTTTTGTTGTTTTCTCTCCTAGTTTCTTAGTAAAATTAGGAAAATTTAGGAAGATTTTGGATTGATTTAGGGTTTATTGTTTTTACTTTTGCATGAGTTTTTTTCATTCACTCTTTGTAATGACCTAAAGGAAAAAATGGGTCAAAATGTTGAATGGACATCCTAGATGCTTAGGAAGATGTTTTTGGAGTTTTTTTATGTCTTAGATGTTGTTTTTAAGCTTTTAGAAATCAATCCAAGGGGTTAAAAACATGGAAAATTCAAAATGCTAGAAAAGATGAAAAGTTGCTAAGAGCAACATTTTTGCAACTTTGCAAGTTTAAAAGTTGCCCAAAAACTTTGCACAAAAGTTGCTTTTGTCCTAAAAGTAGGTATGGATTAGTTACAATGTTTTTTTTGGATGGGGGAAGAATATTTAAGAGCTCCCATGGAAAATTTATGAGTTAGGATTCCATTTAGATTGAATTTACACTCTTTGTAAAGTTGAAGAGTGGCTCTGTGATAGTTTTAGAGCATTTTTGCCTGCAAAGACTTGTTAATGGATTAGATTAATTCAAAGTTGACTATGTTAAATTTCTTATGAATTTCTAATAACTATGTGTGGAAAGAGTTTTTCAAATAGTTTCCATTTTGTAGCTTCTCGTTAAATTTATTTCAAGTTGTAGTTGTCTGGTCCAATTCTGGACTGTATATAGAAAATAGCTCCTCGAGGTCATTAGATCCATGAAAATAAAAATGGGTCTAGATGGAATGATAGAGAACCCACTTAAAATAATTTTATTCTTTGTTTTTTTAGTAGAGGTGTTAGCATTGAATTATGAGCTCTTTCCCTAGGTGAGCTTGGCTATAGCCCGACTAGGGAAAAAGAGGAACAATGAGTCAAAATTGTAGGATTGGATTGGTAGGAGAAATCCAATGGTTGGAAAATGATAAGGGAGAGGTGATATGACCCCATGTGCAATGGTAGCATTGGAGGAGTTAATTTCATGAGGTTATGAAGACAAATGCAGAGTAAGGACATATTAGCCTTATATTTAAGGACATAGTCCCTAAGGGTTTTAGGGTGCTATACAGATGACTTGGGAGGACAAGACCTGTGAAATAATTTGTATTTCAATAATGGGTGACATAATCCTATGATATTTTTGAGGTTTGTTTAGATAATTTTTAAGAAAACCCTTGAAATTAAGCCTGAATAGGGCTACAAGTAGTTTCTAGGCCTAATCCTAGATTTATGAGTTTGATGTGTGAGAGAATGTTTGATACTTTCAAACCTTCAATAATGTCCTAAAATGAACCAAAGATGTGAGAATTCAACCCTGCATTTTAATTTGAATGAGTTGGCTTAGTTGGATAGAATCTACCCTTGTAGATTCAGTGAACACTAAAGTAACTTGTTGATAGGGTGGATCTTGATTGGAAGGGTGAAGTTCTTGGTGACTTACCTTCAAGATTAGGGTTTGAGAGATCCCTAATAGGTCCAGGAAAGAGAACTTAGGAAAGAGTCAAGATAACTCTAGGGTGAGAAGAACCACTCCTTTTAGGATCTCAGATATCTTCCAGTTAAAATTAATCTTCTAGTTCACCAATCCATTCTATCAGATCCTTAGGATGCAATAAACCAATGAAAGTAGAAACATCCATTCTATGAATCTTACCTGATTGTGTCATAGCTCTCAATAATATTTCTTCATATGCAGGGATCTCAACATCTAAAGTCTCAATATCTTTAACTACTTCCTCATATTCCTCTTCAATCTCAGGATTCCATCACAATCTAACCAAGACATTTATGATCTAAGTTCTCATTTTATTTCTAAAGTCCTCCATTATTTATTTTAACCTCCTAGGGTTCATCCTTCTAGGTGGCATCTTTGCAATCCTCAATTGCAACTTCCTCAACTATGATGATTTGATTATGAGGTGCCAATTTCCTCTTACACAATGGTCTATTCCCCTAATATGTTCCTTGATTTGAATAACCAAATTCCTCTATTTAATTTCCTCTCCCCAATAGCACTCCGTCTCTGGCAGAAAAGAACCCCTTCCAAAACAAAAGGTTTTACAATAAATAATGTCCCTGGCAACCATTCAGATTTTCCATGTCTATTCAGTTCTGTAACCGTTTAGTTTGTAACTGATTCTTGGTCTTTTCTAATTCCCGTAGCTTTTTAGAAGAAAAATCTCCATTTTTAGAAACTCATTCTTTGGTTAACATTATTTGGCTTTTGATTCTTCTCCAAATGTTAATCTCAAAATCATATGAACAGATCATGTCCATTCATTTCCATATTCGCATGCCCCTTTTATATTAATATATGATATTTTATATTCAATAAAAAGCATGCACTTTCATACTATAGATTGATCATTAATAAAGACTCCTCGAATGAGATTATTTATCTCTAACACCTATCATTTTACACCTGACTCATTCATCTTAGCATTCTTTACCGATTGTGTCTTAGCATACACTTGTCAAATTCTAGGATCTTATAGTCTTAGTATCTATTATCACTGATGATATTCTTCAACACCTAAGTTCCTACAGCTCTTCTTTATGATGAATCTATGGTTTCTAGAGCTTTCCCAACTATCACCAAATTAAGGGAAGGAGATTAACATAAACTACTCAAGATTTTTCACTCCCGCGGTCACCAAGTGAGATGAAATTCGTGAATGAACCTCCTATCCCATATCATGCTTGAATCTTGAGAACCTAAGAAAAGAATCAAAGTAATGAGCCTCTACATACTATGGGAGACTTACTCAACTTGCACTTCAAGATCTTCATGAGATATCTTCGGCTTTTAGTGTTATTTCAATATTTCTTGAACTCAATTAGGAATGTCTCACACTAATCTACCATTTGATCTTGAATGGATTGCTTGTTCTAGTTTTGATCCTAAGCTTTAGCATTTTGATTTATAAAATCAATTGATTTTTCCTTATCGTGTTCCACAAATAGATCTGAGCTTCATTAATATGTGTCTTTCGGTGCTAAAGATCACTATCAGTGCATATTATTCTTTTGATCAAATATTTGAGTCGAGGGAGGCAGTATATACAAGTTTTGAACTTCTTGATGTTCAAATGGTCATCGACTCTGTTCATCTTAGTGTTTGATCATAGTTTTGATTTGGATTTAATCACTTAGATTTTTCCAAAACAAGTGGCTTAGTGTAGCACCATACTATTATTGAGCTCACTTGACACCATTCTCTCTATTCTTGATTGAGATCAAGATTCATGTACCTAACATTGAGACCAACTTCAACATGTTTTTCTTCACATTCAGCTAAATTAAGGAGATTATATCATTCCTGAGCATTCCATCCATCTTGCTAGCTCAAACATATGACAAATGATAAAGAACTAGACTTCTACATCAAGCGATTCACTCATCTATCTTTGATAAGAGAAGACCAATTGTGGCTCATGTACAGTTGTTGGGAAGGCACAAGCATCAAACACACAGATCGATGTGGACTAGTTTTGCTTCCATTCTGCCAATCATTCTCAGAACAAATTTGATGTTTAACTCCACCCCAAATGGAGAGTGTGATCTCTTTCTAACATGCCCATTCTTCAAGATATGACATTTTTCCTTTAAGAGTAGATGCAAGCTTGTTCTCCTTCTCTCCCCCCAAGAAAACTTATGGATAGAGAACCCATGTTCATTAAATATTGTGTAAATTTCCTTTCTTGCATATTTTTGGTTGCATTATGAGTACCGAGCTCAAACATATTGCTTGCATCATGCATACCCTATTTTTCTTATCACCCAAGACCTCTGTTTTGACACTCATGGTGGCTTTGCATATGAGTTGATCTTTTTGACAAAGGAAGCTGCCTCCCATGAATCTGAGCTTCTACACAATATATCTTATTCATTCAAAAGAAATCATCCACTCTATGACATGGACATCTATTCCTTAGAGCATCGGCTTTGAGGTTTCAAAGGTGAAATCCTGAGAATTGTCTTGAATTTGGGAGCAAGGGAAGAGATGATTCTCCCCATATCTCTATCATGAGCATCATGGAGGTATATCTATGCTCAAATACTTATAAATTGATAACAATATTGACTCCCTAGTATTATAGGCTCCATTCAAAATCCCTTGTCTCTGTCTCAGCCTTGATTGAGACTGTGTCTTCTCCTTCTAACTTCATCAATGTCATCCTCTTTTCTTTATATGGTAGACAAGAATATTTTTTGATGGTGGATTTATTTACAACCTTTTCTTTGCACACTTGATTAGCCTCAAGATGTTGCTTGATCCATGAATGCTATATGAATTTCCATGGTCTTCACTTTTGGAAAGAAGCATGGTGGAATTCTCTTTAGTATTTGAGCATGAAGATACAGTCAATTTCCTCAATGTACAATCAAACACCCATGACAATCACTCATTCAATTCATTAGGAATCCCATGATTAACTTCACCACTGGCGACATTTCAAACTTGTGTGTCCCTGTGGCTAAAATCTCATATTTGACTACTCCAGAATAGCAAAAGCTTCATTTTACGCCTCCTTCTACTGTAAGCATGAAATCTTAGAGGAACTGGCGCATTTGGCTTCTATATAAACCTTTGAGGCTTCTATTGTTTAAATTGATCCTCAAATGACAAGCTCAACTTGGGCGGGATTCCAAAACTTGACTTCTTCTAGCCTTTGGCAGAAATCTCATATTGGCTTCTCCAAAGAAGAAAAATGGAAATGAACTGCGAAAGGCCTAGCTGAAATTGAGTTTTCTGCTACGCCTACTCCCTTGCTTGATTGATCCATAAAACTCACTGTTGGAGCAATTTAATTTCCAAAACTCACACCTTTTCACCATGAATCAGATTTCTTACACCCCACTACTCCATTGCAAAAAATCATCATTTAGCTTCTCCCTTGCGAAAAATGCACAATCCACGTCTACATCCCAATTCTAATCCTACATTTCAATTCCACTTTTGCATTGCTTTCAGGATTAACACTTAGAGATAGTGATAGGATTAACACTTTAGGAAACACTTGACTGTAACGTGTGAGTATGATCTATTTGCATCAATGTTTTTAATTCAAGCTTCCATACTTGATTTATATGAATGTGTTCCTTCCTTTCTTTCTAGGGCATATGCAAAATCTCATAAATTTCTTTCTTTCAAGCATTGACATGGACAACTATAAGAAATAGTTTTGAGAGCTTGAGCACTATTATCATACACGACTTCATATTTATAAACAGATCTTTAGGCCATTGACCTCTTTAAATATATGAAGTAGTTTTGAACATAGCATTGCTTGCATACATCTCTTCATCAAATGATCATAATGTCTTGATCTTTGCCTCTTTGAATATAGCCTTGATGATCTGCATTGAAGATCTTTTGAATTCTGAAAACTCGAGGCTGATGAATTTTTTCGGTTATCTTAGACTTGGGTCTACATGATGGAACTTTGCATTTCGAACATATTCAATCTTCATAGAAACATTGTTAGTGAAATTTGGGAACATATTAGGGGAATTTATTTTCATCGGAGGTGACTTTAAAAGTTTAAAAATGGTGTATTGAAAGTGCGCCTACAACTAGATTTGAATGGGGATTGTGTGCTGCAAGGTGCACAAAGAATCCAGTATCTCTGGTTAAAACAAGTGCCTTATCCATTGGGCTAGAGAATCTAGCCATAAATTAGATAATCAAAGATCTATTTGCTGGGAGAGCAGAGGGGAGCAAGGCCCAAAACAAAAATAAAAAACAACTAGATACACAAAAATGGGAAAAGCTAAGCTAAGCACACCAAAAATGTGGAAGAAAAACTTATTTACAAACGGGTGAGGAAACCTCACCAAAAAGAAGAGAGAGCATAATGAAACTCATACATGACCATTAACTAGAAGGGAGAAGAATGATCCTTTCCAAAAAATAAAATTGCTCTCCAACAAGCTGAACCAAAACCATTGCTCCTTAATGACCTCTTCTTTGCTGAAAGTAAATGTGGAAACATGCTACAAATTAGTGCCCCAAATGTCTTTCCCAAATAGCCACATTTCATCATAAACCTCTTCATAAATCTCTGAGTCTTCTGCACTTTCTTGCATATCACTTCTCATACATTCGACCATTCTTTGTGAAGAAGAAAAATACTCAAAAGATTCTGAAAATGATACTAAAACATATTCACATTGACCTCCTTCGACAATATCACTTTTAACAAAGATTTCAGCATCCAAATCAAGATTGATAAAATTAGAATATTCAAATGATTCTGAAAAAGATATTTCATCATACTCACATTTATAACAATAATCTTCTGTAGCAAATTCAGAATCAAAATCAGAACTAAATTGACATAAATCTTCTTCACACATGGGATCAATCCAAATAGAACTAACTTCATCGTTCTTTGTGGCTATCAATTTTGAAAATTTTTCATCCAAATTTAAAAACTCAATACTTGAATCAGTTGTAGAAGAAGACTTACATTTAGCTGGCACCAAAAACTGATTAACTTCCATTTCATGACAAAGGAAAATTTAATCTGGCTCTTTATCTTCTTCATGATGTTGCAGCTCTTTATCAACCAAAAGGAAACCCTTCTCAAACTTTGTTCTTGTACTTATTTCTTCAACCATATTCTCAGACTTAATAGAATGATTGTCAAAATATGTTTCATCTTTTTCTTCAATACATATTTCAGTAAGAGAACCCAATGTTGCATTATCTTCAAAGAAAAAAGATTCTAACATAGGATTATCATCAATTTGTGTAAATTGAAAATCACTTTTAGCATTATCTCCTACAAATTCAAACTTCTCATATTCTAGGAGCACATCAATCGTAGAATGATTTTCAAAAGGATCTTTATGCAAAAGAAGAGCATTATTTTCATCAATTCTGAAACTCTCAACATCAGGGCCAAAAGAAAGCATGGAAATTTTTTCCTTTTCTACTTTGCTTACCATTTCCTTTTTGCTATCAAGAATCTCCTCATTCATTGAAATATGTTCTTCTAGAAGCTGGGGTACTTCTTTCTCTCCAAGAACCAATCAATTGACTGATATTGGTTCTTCATGTACTGGTTTCTCTTTAGATATATTTGCTGGAACAAATTTCCCTTTCTTTTGATCTTGGACATTGAAAAACCTTTGGATCATGTAGTTTAGCATCAGAGCAGATTGATGATCTTCAAAGAAACTCAATCCCTTCTTTTCACCTTCATCCATACTCTCTTTAAAGGCAATCCAAAGGAATTGCAAATTTGGATCACTTTCAGCATCTATTTCTTCACCGGTAGGTAATTTTCTGATTTGTTTCCTTGGCTGAATGTCATGTTCATTCAAAATTGAAAAATTATAAGAAATAAGGTCATGTGGAATTTCTGAAACTTCATCATCATCCACCTTCAATTCTTCACTTAAATGCAACACCCTTTTTTCGTAATGCTGCAACAACTTTGTTTTCACTTCCAACTCTTTCATCTTGTGATACCTGGCACAAGCACTTCTCCATAACAGAACTAGTACATGGTCTTCTTCAATGCTCAAATTCATTTTTCTTCCTTGAGTAATGTTTCCTCTAAAAGCATCAAAAAAATTGCGGAATACTGGATCACGAGTTTGATGAAGTTCTATAAAGGAAGGATCCGGCCCCTTCCCTTTCACAACTTTAATAGCCATGGTATTTTAAGTCAGAGTCGCTAATCTCTTGAAACAAAGATAATAATAGATCTGAAAATTAAAGCACTGGACTCTTCAACCAAAAACTATGAGAATCAAAATAGAGTCACCAATCTCTTGCAATAGAGATAATAATAAAAACTGAGGAAACAAATTATGCACTAATCTTCTTTTCTGCCTCCCCAGTAGAGTCGCCAAAAATCTGTTGGTAAATAGATTGTTCTTTTTCAATAAACTCCCAAATGCCCAAATTTGTAAGAGACAATCATCTACCAGTAGTTGGATAATCTATCATCACGTTGATAGATTTCCTCTGAATTGAAAGGTACAACTCCCTTATGAATGATATTAAATGAATTTGATTTATTCCTAAACTAACTGGGTACATTCTTAACCTGAGAACGGAAGAGGAAAAGCAAGCCAGCCCCAGACAAAACCAACTCGGGCAGTGAATTCAACCCTAAACCTAGCCAACTCCAAGAACCCACACTTGATATGACTTCCCAACATTGGTAATGCAGAAATGAATACTGTAAATGCAAATGCAATGAAACTGAAATGAAAAGAAGATCAAACATTCTAACTCCTACAAAGTGAATGGATGAAATACTCAAATTCACAACCTATTCCCCATTTAAATCCAAGATACAAAATGATGTTTACAATATGAATGCAACAATTCTCAGATTCAATACAATCAAAGAAATTAATACTCAAACTCTCAGATTTGTTGTAAAACTCCCTTTTATTATAAACACAAATAACAATACTCAGACCATTATAAGTTCACAACTTGTCTGCTAAATACATTCCAGAAATCCAAACATTTAATATCCAAATTCAAATACAATGAAAATGAAAGAATAAATGCTCTCCTCTCCCCAATAGAACTCAGTCTCTGGTAGAAAAGAAGAACCCCTTCCAAAAGAAAAGGTTTTACAATAAATAATGTCCCTTGCAACCATTTAGATTTTCCATGTCTATTCGGTTCTGTAACCGTTTAGTTTTAAACTGATTTTTGGTCTTTTCTAATTCCCATAGATTTTTAGAAGAAAAAGCTCCATTTTTAGAAACTCATTCTTTGGTTAACATTATTTGGCTTTTGATTCTTCTCCAAATGTTAATCTCAAAATCATATGAACAACCCATGTCCATTCATTTCCATATTCGCATGCCCCTTTTAGATTATTATATGATATTTTATATTCAATAAAAACCATGCACTTTCATACTATAGATTGACAAAAAATAAAGACTCAGGTCCTCGAATGAGATTCTTTATCTCTAACACCTATCATTTTACACTCGACTCATTCATCTTAGCATTCTTTACCGATTGTGTCTTAGCATACACTTGTCAAATTTTGCGAGCTTCTAGTCTTAGTATCTGTTCTCACTGATGAGATTCTTCAACACCTAAGTTCTTGCAGCTCTGCTTTACAATGAATCCATGATTTCTAGAGCTTTCCCAACTATCGCCAAATTAAGGGAAAGAGACTAACATAAACTGCTCAAGATTTTTCACTGCCGGGGTCACCAAGTGAGATGAAATTCATGAATGAACCTCCTATCCCATATCATGCTCGAATCTTGAGAACCTGAGAAAAGAATCAAAGTAATGAGCCTCTACATACTGTGGGAGACTTACTCAACTTGCACTTCAAGATCTTCATGAGATATCTTTAGCTTTCAGTGTTATTTCAATATTTCTTGAACTCAATTAGGAATGTCTCATAGTAATCTACGATTTGATCTTGAATGGATTCCTTGTTCTAGTTCTAATCTTGAGCTTTAGCATTTTGATTTATAAAATCAATTGATTTTTCCTTATCGTGTTCCATGGATAGAGCTGAGATTCATTAATATGCATCTTTCGGTGCTAAAGATCACTATCAGTGCATATTATTCTTTTGATCAGATATTTGAGTCGAGGGAGGTAGTATCTACAAGCATTGAACTTCTTGATGGTCAAATGGTCATCAACTATGTTCATCTCAGTGTTTGATCATAGTGTTGATTTGGATTTAATCACTTAGAATTTGCCAAAACAAGCGGCTTAGTGTAGCACCATACTATTAATTGAGCTCACTTGACACCATTCTCTCGGTGCTTGATTGGGATCAAGATTCATGTACCCGACATTGAGACCATCTTCAATAGTTTTTTCTTCACATTCAACTAACTTAAGGAGATTATATCATGCCTGAGCAATCTATCCATCTTTCTGGCTTGAACATATGACAAATGATAAAGAACTGGACTTCTACATCAAGCGATTCACTCATCTATCTTTGATAAGAGAAGACAGATTGCGGCTCCTGTACAATTGTTGGGAAGGCACAAGCATCAAACACACAGATTGATGTGGACTGGTTCAGCTTCAACCTTGCCAATCATTCTCTGACCGAATCTGATGTTTAACTCCACCCCAAGTGGAGAGTGTGATCTCTTTCTAACATGCCCATTCTTTAAAATATGACATTTTTTCTTTAAGAGTACATGCAAGCTTGTTCTCCTTCTTTCCCCCAAGAAAACTTATGGACAGAGAACCCGTGTTCATTAAGTATTGTGTCAATGTCCTTTCTTGCATATTTTTAGTTGCATTATGAATATCGAGCTCAAACATATTTCTTGCATTGTGCATACCCTATTTTTCTTATCACCCAACACCTATGTTTTGACACTCATGGTGGCTTTGCATATGAGTTGATCTTTTTGACAAAGGAAGACACCTCCCACGAATCTGAGCTTCTACACAATATATCTTATTCATTCAAAAGAAATCATCCACTTTATGACATGGACATGTATACCTTAGAGCATCGGCTTTGAGGTTTCAAAAATAAAAGCCCAAGGATTTTCTTGAATTTAGGAGCAAGGGAAGAGATGATTCTCCCCATATCTCTATCATGAGCATTGTGGAGGTATATCTATGCTCAAATACTTATAAATTGATGACAATATTGACTCCCTAGTGTTATAGGCTCCATTCAAAATCCCTTGTTTCTGTCTCAGCCTGGATCGAGACTGTGTCTTCTCCTTCTAACTTGATCAATGTCATCCTCTTTTCTTTATATGGTAGACATGAATCTTTTCCGATGGTGGTTTTATCTACAACCTTTTCTTTGCACACTTGATTGGCCTCAAGGCATTGCCTGAGCCATGGACGCTATATGAATTGCCACGGTCTTCACTTTCAGAAAGAAGCATGGTGGAATTCTCTTTAGCATTTGAGCATGGAGATACAATCAATTTCCTCAATGTATAATCAGACACCTGTGACAATCTCTCATTCAATTCATTAGGAATCCCATGATCAACTTTACCGATGGTGACATTTCAAACTTGTGCTTCCCTATGGAGGAAATCTCATATTTGACTACTTTGGAGTAGCAAAAGCTTCATTTTCTGCCTCCTACTATAAGCATGAACTCTCGGAGGAACTGGTGCATTCATCTTCTATATAAACCTTTGATACTTCTATTGTTTAAATTCATCCTCGAATACTAAGCTCAACTAGGGCGGGATTCCAAAATTTGACTTCTTCTGGCCTTTGGCAGAAATCTCATATTGGCTTCTCCAAAGCGGAAAACTAGAAATGGACTGCGAAAGGCGCAATGGAAACTAAGTTTTCTACTATGCCTACTCCCTTGTTTTATTGATCCATAAAACTCACTGCTGGAGCAATTTAATTGCCAAAACTCACACCTTTTCACCATGAATCAGATTTCTTACACCCCACTACTCCATGGTGGAAAATCACCATTTAGCTTCTCCCTTGCAAAAAATGCAAAATCCACTTCTACATCCCAATTCTAATCCTGCATTCCAATTTCACTTCTCCATTGCTTTCAGGATTAACACTTAGAGATAGTGATAGGATTAACACTTTAGGAAACACTTGACTATAATGTGTGAGTATGATCTATTTGCATCAATGTTTTTAATTCAAGCTTCCATACTTGATTTATATGAATGCGTTCCTTCCTTTCTTTCTAGGGCATATGCAAAATCTCATAAATCTCTTTCTTTCAAGCATTGAACATGGACAACTATAAGAAATGGTTTGAGAGCTTGAGCACTATTATCATACATGACTTCATATTTATAAATAGATCTTCAGGCTATTGACCCTTTTAAATATATGAAGCATTTTTGAACATAACATTGCTCGCATACATCTCTTCATCAAATGATCATAATGTCTCGATATTTTCCTCTTTGAATCTATCCTTGATGATCTGCATTGAAGATCTTTTGAATTCTGAAAACTTGAGGCTGATAAATTTTGTTGGTTATCTCAGTCTTGGATCTCCATGATGGAACTTTGCATTTTGAACATATTCAATCTTCATAGAAATATTGTTAGTGAAATCAAGGAACATATTAGGGGAATTTATTTTCATGGGAGGCAAATTTAAAAGTTTAAAAATTGTGTACTGAAAGTGTGCCTACACTCTAATACCATTTGATGCAGTCACAGTTAGAGTTTCCCCAATGGAGATGGTCCAACCATGCAGAAAGAGTCAATACAACCAAAACAATCAACACAAGATCATTAAGAGCTCAATAATGAACACTCAACATGCCTCACATGCATTCCTTTTATCAGATAATCACGATTTACATCATACATGCTCAAAAAATGTCTGGTTACATTCTAAGGTGCACATGCCTGATTAAATATAGAAATCTAGATCCATATTGGATGCTAACCTAACTAATGAGAGATGCTACCATGCTGCTAAACTAAGGAACTGAGACTATAAATATATAGAAGATCACAAGCCACAAGTCGACCAAGGAGATCACATTCTCCAAGAATGAAATAAAATACATTATAAAATATAGGGAAGGACCTAAATCCTAAATAACTCCTCTAGTTATGAATTAAATGCCATGCAATCACAAAAGGAGGCCAACCAAAAAGGTAGGAACATCGAGCAATGCGCCATTAAGCATAGCCGATCATGGAACAACTTCGCAAGATCGGAAAACCCAACCTGACCGCAAGAACAAGAAGAACGAATAGGACTAGATCCAAAATTAAGAAATCTTCATCAGGAAATAAAAGATCGGGATGCAAACCCAAACATAGATTCATCATGATGTATAGAACATGCCATTTGGATCACATGAGATAAGGAGCCAACTAGAAGGATTGCAACACGAAAGATAGAAAGTAACTAATAGGAACATAACTAAAAGGAAAATATTTTTGAGTGATGCAATATTTCCAATGACCCAAGGATGCTCTTGCATAATTATAATACATGCTTTGACAAATATTTCTACTAATGAGATACTTTCTTCTAGATGAAAATCTATTTTGAGGTGAATATAACATAGAGGACATGATAGGATTGCCAAGTAAAGCGAATGAAATGTAAGTGGAGGAACCCTTTTGATATGTAATGGGTTCATGAGAATATTGCATAGAATTTTTGGAATCATGAGGCATGATACATTATTTATGAGGTATGATACGTTCTTCATGAGGTGGAATAATAGGATTGTTGGGCTCATTTATCAAAATAGAATCTTGTTGTAGACATGGAGGAATATGAAAAGATAGAGGGATCTTGAGGAGGATCCAAAGCGATCGTAGGATCTTATGGAAGCCATTAAAATGAAGGATTTCCTTGATCTTGACTTGGAAGGTGATTATCAATCTCCATTTTAATGGTAATATGCTCTTGACCTTGGATAGAATAATTCAAAACAATAAACAAGATGTCATAATATTGCCTAGGAATAGTAAGGTCAATAAAAATTGGAAGGACACTTTGTTCTTGGGATGAATAGGTATTTTCATTGGTTGGATGGACAAATATGGTAGGATCATCATTAGATTTAGGAACAATAGGATCTTGGTTAATAATAGGATAAGATTGACCATTCTTAAGATCTTGATCTTTATTTACATTAGGACTCATTTCATCATGCTTTATATCCTCCTCTTGACATGGGGTATGGACTAGAGTAGGTATGGGGGATTTGGGGAAGGATTAAATGTCTTGACATATGGAAGGAGGAGTTTGGATGTGACTCTTTGAAATGAATTTTCTTGGGAATGGAGTATATGGTGGCATTAGGTGTAGGATTGATGAATTGTATAAGGGTCTTGTATCAAGGAGTGTATTATTTTGAATTTGTATTTTGGCTAGCCCTTGGGTGATTTCATCATTGGATATACCATTTGATGTCAATGATATAGATTTGTCTTGTAAGACTTTAGGGGATGGAGTGACATAAGATATGGAGGCTATTTGAAGGGAGATTTCTTTATGGGATATAGATGTGTCATTGATGTAATAATTATGGAATGAGCCATTGATAGACATGGGTAAATTATTTTTATGATGCTCATAAATAGTTTATTGCATATGACCCAATTTTTGAGTTTAATCTTTTAGAGTTTGGGTTTGTGAATTTTTCTTTTTAGATGGTTTTTTTGTTTTCCAAGTTTTAATTTATCCTCATTCCACCTATCCTTAAGCTCATAACTTGATTCTATTTTGTCTTGAAGGAAAAGGACATATTCCATAGGGTCACTAAGCAATAATATTTTGCAAGATTTATTGATTTCTTCTTGAGACAATTTTGCTAAAAGACCATGACCATCTCATGAGGGCTCTAAATCTAAGAATGGTTGAGATTGAACATGAGACTCATTTTGAGAATTCCAAGGTGATTTGGATTGGACATTATTACAACTTGGATGGAAAGTTGACTCAACATGTGAGGAATTCTAAGGATGGTTGAGATCAAATATGAGACTCCTTTTGATAATTCCAAGGTGATTTGGACTGGACATAATTACAACCTGGATGAAAACTTAATTCAACATGTGAGAAGGATTCTTGTTGGTCATGATATTTGTTCCCTTTATCAAAGCCAAATGTAAATGAGGAGCTAGGTCTAGGGAATCAGGGATCATTTCCAAAGTTGGGTTGTCGTGGAGCTCCAAATAAATTCATATGCAATTATGGGGGTGAATTTGTAGTTGACCAAGTTTATTAGCATCAAAATATGTGAATTATGCGGGATCAAATTGAAATGGTCTTGTGTTGAAATTGTCCATGGATGGTCTTGAGGATTTTTCTGTCTCCTAGCAGCTTGGGACCTTGTTTCAACCATGGGTATGAACCTAAGGGAAATGCGTAATATGATTGTAAAGGGGTGAAAAAAAATGCAACCTAAGGGAGATAATGATGTACCCTATAACTCTAAAAGGTTATAGATAATGCAAGTAAAATGTGACCAATGAAATGGGATGAGACTCTAAAAGTGATCTAATAAAATGAAGGCCAAGGACAACATGATAAGGGAAATGTTATGACACTGTGAAAGAAAATGACCTAAATGCAAACTAATGATAAGGAGAAAATGAAGGATTGAAATGTAAACCATGGGTAAGGACCAAATGAAGGATGACCAAGGGATATGATAACTCCAAAAGTGATAATGAAAAATAGTAATAACGAAAAAGGTTCTAAGTGAAACCTAAGGTCATAAGTGAAATGAATAAGAAAAGAGGGTATGCAAGGATGGACTCAGGAAATTACCTAAGATGAAAGATGCAAGTGAGGCAAGATAAAGGACACCTATGGAAAGTTGAAACAAAGTTGCAAGGTTTGAGTTTTCTAAGTTTGAAAGTTTGGACAATGTGTTCAAGATCAAGGTTTTGATAAATGTGTTTGTGCAAATGTTTGAAGGTTTGGACAAGTGATGATTGGTTAGGAAGAAGTTTTGAACACATATGCCAAACAAAGTGGTCTTTTGTGATAGAAGACAAGCACAAGCTATGGTTAGGATAGGACAATATGTTTTGGATCCCATTGTGGATAAATTCAAGCCGCACTTATTTAGAGTGGATAGCTTAGAAATTTGATGGCACAAGCTCCCCCTTACAGTGCATTCACTTCTCAGGCACACCAAACTTCAGATTCCAAAGGGCATCACTTCCCAAAGAATTGTTATCTCTACTAAGAACTGCAAGAATGTGGGACAACTTTGAAGGTCCGACCTCTTGCGTTAGAAAATAGAAGGATTTTGGTCACTAAGACAATAGGTTTCTAGTAAGGGCATCCATTCATGTGGCTATAATTGCAAAAAATTATATTTTCTATGGAGGCCTCTCAGGTTGCAGAAGTTACATTCTACAATTTTTTACACACAACATGGGTACTAAGGGAGATTTTCCCTGTATAGCACAATCAACACATGTTGGTTGCGACACTAATTACAACCAAATCTCTTATATAGAGGTTTAAAAGGGATCTATTTTAGCAAGTTACCACTTGGGTTGTCCTTTAGGAGTGAGTACCTCTTTTCTCACTAAAGTTGACCCTCTAAAAGATAAAACAAAATTCTCTTGCACAAAAAATTTGTGAAGGTAAGCGGAGAGGATACGTTTGTTTTATCTTGAGTTCTATTCTAAACAAAAACATGTCAAAGCACCAAACACATCAAACATATGGTAAATTTTAAGCACCAAATAAAAATGTTTTCTTAACTAAACAAACAATTGGTTTTACAATTTAAGCTTTTGACAAACATCCTACACCAAATGTTGTTAGTAGTTTCAAAAACAATGTCTTCAAAAATCAACCACCTACATAAGCCCACAAAAACAAAATGAAAAATAGCTCCCCAAAAAGAAAATTGAAACACTATTAAAAATCTAACTAATAAAAATAAAAGTAAAATCTAATCTAATTAACAAAAAAAGAAAATATAATCTAAGTTAGTAACTAAAATTAATCTAAATTAGTAAAAAAATAAAAACTAATCTAAATTAGTAAAAAAAGGAAAGGGTAGTGTAAATTAAATTAAAAAAATCATTCTAAGCTAAAAGTAATTCTAAATATATATCTAATTAAAAAAATCTAATCCCTGGGCATGGTGCGGCTGCTACGGTATTGATCGATGGGGGATCAAAATGTATAGGGTGAAAAGGTGGTGTGATAGATCTACTAGGGTTTGGAACAAGAGATCCGATGTCACATACTAATCACCCTTTACATTTGTTTTAGTTTTTGTATACTATGTTATTGAAATGGAAATATGGATTTAAAAGTATTGCTAAGAATAAAGGATTTAAATACATACCTCACATTATAGAAGATCTGGAAATACCTATTTTTTGAAGCCTATGTCGAGTTTCTGGAAAATCTGCAACCGGGTCTAGAACAAAAATGCAAAGACAGAGAAAACCCAGAAATCTTTTCCAGTTCTGGCTCAGTTCTGATTTTGACCCAAAAATGAATGTCACCTTTGACCTGCAAAGTCTAACAGAAAATTTGTTTCTGGATCTCGAAAGTTTTCCGAAAAGGGTATCTGAATATGACCTGCAAATCCCAAAACAAAAACTATAGATATCTGAAAAAGGGTGGTTTGGGGTGGATATATATGGTTTTTCCTTAGTCAAACCCCCGTTTTGGTGGTTTCCACCTACACGAATAGCCGTATGTAATAGAATGTATGTGCGTGTTTCTCGTAGGAAGAGATTTGAATGTGCAATGCCAAGATCTAATCTTCTAGATTGAAACCCTAGCATGAATTGAAATGAGAAAGCAATGCATAGATTTGAATATGATAAAGAAATCATACCAAGCCCCCAAGGCTAAAGTACTATCAAACTCACAATCCATAATCACTACCTCACAAAATACATATTTTTTGAAGCCTATGTCGAGTTTCTGGAAAATCTGCAACCGGATCTAGAACAAAAATGCAAAGACAGAGAAAACCCAAAAATCTTTTCCAATTCTGGCTCAATTCTAATTTTGACCCAAAAATGAATGTCACCTTTGACCTGCAAAGTCTGACAAAAAATTTGTTTTCGGATCTCAGAAGTTTGTCGAAAAGGGTATCCGAATATGACCGGAAAATCCCAAAACAAAAACTATAGATATCTAAAAAAGGGTGTTTTGGTGTGGATATATAGGGTTTTTCCTTAGTCAAACCCCCATTTTGGTGGTTTCCACCTACACGAATAGCCGAATGTAATAGAATGTATGTGCGTGTTGCTCATAGGAAGAGCTTTGAATGTGCAATGCCAAGATCTAATCTTCTAGATTGAAACCCTAGCATGAATTGAAATGAGAAAGCAATGCATAGATTTGAATATGATAAAAAAATCATACCAAGCCCCCAAGGCTAAAGTACTATCAAACTCACAATCCATAATTGCTACCCCATGATTGTATCCTTTGAATGCTTGAATGTTGAAAGAAGTAAATCAATGAAGAAGGAACGATTTGAAGAATGCTTTCTTGCTCCAATGAAGATCTACAATGGTTTTTTCCACAAAGTTCTTTCTTGTATCATGGCATCATCATATCATGTCCTTCTATATCATCCTCTCACATTTTTGCATCATCATCATGTCATAAGATCACATATATTCATCTCATGTAATTTTCTCTTGAAGAATGAAGGCAAAAGAGAGTGTTTATATAGAGATCTCAAGGTAGACCTCCTAGGGAAATTCAAGGGACCCAAATTCAAATTTCACCTTGAATTATGGTCCAACTACAATCACCAACCAAGGCAGGGATGTATTAATTCAAATATCGGAGAAAACACTTTCGCACCTAGACCCGGGGACCTATTTTTAAGTTTAGGACCCCGATAGGTTCCAAATTTGAAAGTGGGGAACAATACCTGATAGAGGTCAAAATCAACCTCAACCTTTACCTAGGTCAAGGTCAACCTTGATTCTAACCTAGGTCACAATCAACCTCAACCCTTACCTGAGGTTTCAGGCAGGTCACCTTAAAAGTCTGTAAGATTCCTAGGTTAGTAGGGGACCTAGGAAGGTGAGAAAAAACACCAGAGTGCTGGGGAGAGGCACAAAGGCCATAGAAGAGGTATGATGAAGATTAGGAGAGCCACTACATAGGTTCTACCTAAAAATAAAGCCACATAAAGGGAAATTAAGGAGAATCCACAGGATCCTAACCCTAATTTCACCTAGAAATGCAAAATCAAGTGTCGATGCATCCTAAATACAAATCTAACATGTAAGTGCTATAAATGAGGGTTCTAAACCTACCAAAATGGAAGTGCTTCCATTTTAAGATGATACATTTAGCCCCCACTTTAGGTTAGATATGACACTACGTGAATATGCAAGCTAAAGTAAGAAAACATCATGAAATAAAAAGGATATAGCTGAGTCCTCAACGTAGAGATCTTGCAAGAAACCGTTAGTACCCACAACCTACAACACACAAGGTTAATGAAAAATACATAGAGAACCTAAGGATTACTATGATAAATTTGAGAAGTGCACAGAGCCCCTTATGCCTCCCTATTTCGGCTTACTAATTTTGAAAGGTGAAACAGGGTGATAAGGTTAAACCTTTACACTAGATATGAAATTTATTGAAAATTCCTTTCTTAAATAAGTTATAAGGATTCCTAAACTTCCTAAACTAATTCAAGGAGTTAGGTATCTGAATCACGATTCCAAAGCCACTGATGGCACTGAAAAGGGAGCTACCAAACTCAAGTTATGATGAAAAGAGTGAATGTCTATCTAAATGCATATGAAGGAAAATTAAAATTTAACCTAGGTGAATTCAAAAAAAACCTAATAAAGCACTAATTTATAACTATAAATAAGAGAAGAAATCACTTACCTCCTCATTCTTACCATTTGTGGAGTTTAGGAGAATAAGTAGAATGCTGAAGAGAGAAGAACTTCAAGTGGCCCGCATGGAGATCCTGAGAGAGTGCCTGGCCGATGGACAACCACTTCTTGAGGTAAGTTCATTGTTTTGATACCTATATTTATAAAATTCATGTTTTCATAGGTAAGGTCAACCTTGAACCAAAAATTTTGACCCTGACCCAATTATGTCGACCTTGACCCTTTAAGGTCAACTATAACTAGGAATATCTCACCCTTTCTGGGGATAAGGTCTACCTTGACCCAAAAAGGTTGACCTTGACCTGGTCAAGTGAGTGTTATAGTTGCATGATGATATAGTACTCATATTATGTTTTTTTTTCTTACAAGATCTTGTCCGTCTTCGAGAGCACCCCTTTGGAGGGCTATTATTGACTATCAGAGAGAACTTGTCCGAGCTACAACAACATAAGATACAGATATTGAGAGATGTGGGACTGTACTGGGTAGCATTCCTACCATAGATTAGGCTCCATTGAGAAATTATTTTGGCCATGATAGAGAGGTGGGATGAGGATACTTGTTCCTTCCATCTGCCCTTAGGAGAGATCACGATCACACTAGAGGATGTGTATAGGATCTTGCAAATTCTAGTCTGAGGCGAGCCTGTTAGACCGAGAGTGCAACGGGGTCCTGATGAGATCCTCTCAAATGAGGAGTATTGTTTAGGATGAATACTGTAGATGAGGACCCAGGAAGATCAGATCAGTCTACTAGCCATACTAGCAAGCTCGACACCTTTGGTACTGAAGGTGATGCTGTGTATACTCTCTTTGGTTTTTGTACCAACAAAAATGGTATAGTCCTTTTAGCATCATTCACTCATCTCGTACACAGGATGAAGGGTGACAACTTTGTCTTCTCATGGGGATGCATCATGTTAGCCCATCTCTACCATGAGTTGTGTCAGTTAGTGAGATACCAATGAGAGAGTCTCACAGTATGCACCTTGCTATAGGTTTTCATGTTTGAGAATTACACATGTACATGACCACAAGGTGTTCCAGTGATGGTAGATGTGAGCACACCGAGAGCTTTTTCCTACCCACTAGTAGATGTCTGGAAGTACAGGGATATCCTCTTTTGGAGGGTACACCTTGACCATGTACCAGGTACCGATGTGATATGGAGACCATACTGTCAGATGATAGAATGGACAGATACTCAACACCGGCTGAGACACTCATAGTAGCGCAAGTTGCTAGAGGGTCCTACCAGTCATGTAGTGATGCCATATTACTATGACAGAGTGATGAGATAGTTTGGTCTAATACATGGGGTCCCTAGAGAAGTACTTCGGTATGTACACCTGACCAGATACTATCAGAGACCCAGCGCTATATGCTGACCTATAGTTGAAGATATTGTAGATAGCAAGATAGATGAGATCGAGGATATAGGGGTAGCTCCCAATGTATCCTAATCAGGAATTAGCAGAGAGTATATCAGATATTGAAGTCTACAGGGAACCCACCCCATCTTCCCTGATGACTATCCCACAGGAGATCTAGGTCTCTCAGAGAGGACACACCAAGGTAGTTGCATACCAATGGAGTAGGAGGAGGATCAAAGAGATGAGGAGGAGTCCATCTCCAAGGGAGATCCTATGGAGGAGGAGAGAGTAGAGGAGAGAGAAGAGGAGATACCCCCAACCGATAGTACTGGTGCAGATGAGCATGTTGTCTATGATGAACCATTGAGATCACAATGACCTGCCCGCACTGATATAGAGACACCACCGCTGAGACCTAGACATAGAGAGTGTGGAGAGAGAATTCTCTCTATGCCCCCACCAATTGGATCCTTTGGTGATGCTCAGGAGGGAGATACAGGTATGAAACATGCATTATATTTGAATATTTAACCGAATGTTTTAAAAAGAAGTACTAAAAGATAAATATGTTTGAATTCTGTAGCTAGCGTAGCAGAGTGGAGGAGCTTTATATCTGAGGTTATGAAGGATATATGTATATCCTACTGACTACCAGCTAGCGAGTGAGAGTCCCTCATTGGACAGAGAGATCCCGACAGACATGCACATGTCTTTGCATGTGTCCAGCGAGAGCTAAGGTTATGCAAAGAGAGGGAAGAGAAATTGATGGCTGAACTATAGAGAGCTCAGGAGGGTAACTATGAGATGAGCATGTCAAGGAGCTGCACATGGACTATAGTACCAAGATCCTCAACTTCGCATCATAAATGAGAGAGAGCTAGGAGCCATCAACCCTCAGAGCATAGAGACAAAGATTGATAGATAGGGAACATGTGCCATATATGTATCAAAATCTTAGAAGTTATATATATATGAAAAATTTTCTTTGCCCAGTTAGTTCTATGATTGATTACTATATTTTCACCAATACATACAGAAAGAAAGAATGAAGACATGTATGAATGTATTCAAATGTATTTTGCTAAAATCACATAACCTATAAAACAACATAACTGTTCTATAAGGAATACATAAATACATAAAGAAAGAATGATGTATTAGGGATAATAATGTTTGAGATGCATAATATTAATAGGTTCCTTGAAAGGCATCCCATCCATATCAGTAATCTTATAAGCACTCGAAGCAAAGTCCTCAATTACCACAAAAGGTCTAAGCCAATTAGGGATAAACTTCCCTTTTTCACCCGGTAAAGCATTCACATTTCTTTGATTCTCATACAAGACTATATCACCTATCAAAAATGACAGTTCAGTCACCTTATGATTATACTATTTTTGAAGTGATTTATGATAAGCCTTTATATGTTCCAAATCATTTATCCATTGTTCATCCAACATTTCTAATTCTTGTAATCGTTGTTCCCGAAAAGTATCCTTGTCGATTATCCCATGAAATGAAACACCCAAAGAATGTATTTCTAATTCTAATGGTATAATAACATCAATACTAGAGACAAGATTATAAGGAGAAGTACTCGTGGTAGTATGAACACTAGTCCTGTAAGTCCATAAAGCATAGGTAAGTTGGGTACGCCAATCTTTCACATGCTTATTAACTATTTTCCTTAAGATTTGTTCAATAACCTTATTTGATGCTTCAGCTTGACCATTATATTGAGGATAATAGGGAGTACAAAATCTATGCTGAATACGATATTTCTCCAAGAATTTCACGACTTCATTATTCTTGAAAGAAGTACCATTATCCAAAACTATCGTTGAAGAAATACCAAATCATGCTATAATATGATTAAGGATGAAATCACAAATAAAATCCACAGTATTAGAATGGAGAGGAATGGCTTCCACCCACTTTGTAAAGTAATCTCTAGCTATCAGGATGTATGTATGTCCTTGAGAAGAAGCTGGTGAGATTTTTCTAATAAGATCAAAACCCCAAATACTAAAAAGGCCATGGAGCAACTTGATTACAAAGCTCATGAGAAGGAACATGAATCAAATTACTATGTTGTTGACACTGAGGACACTTCTTAACAAACATTAAAGAATCTTGTTCCATTGTTTACCAATAATATCCCATTCTAAGAAGTTTATGAACTAAAGACTTTCCACTGAAGTATCCCCCACAAGAACCAGAATGAGCTTCCGCTAAAGCTATCAAAATTTTAGTTCTACCGAGACATTTGAATAGCAGACCATTATAAGAGCATTTGTAAAGCGTATCTACCAGAATGAAATAACGTGCTACAAAATTCCTAATACGATTACGCATGTTCCTTGTTGCTAATTCAGGAAAGGTACTATCTTTCAAAAAATGAAAAATATGCGGATACCATTCATCCAAATGCAAGTTGAAACAGTCACCAGTAACCTTATTAGAAATTGCAGGGTGTTTAAGAGTATGTATAGTAAATTTAAAGTCTTTGGCATTATTCTCAAGACAAACCAAAGAATATGCGCTTGCCATGGCGTCTGCATGCCGATTATCTTTCCTAGGTAAAGTCTGAATCGTATAGGAAGAGAATTGTGAAAGAATGTCAATGGCCAAATCTCTATATTGCATGATTTTATCATTCTTAGTTTGATAACCTCCTTTGATTTGTTCCACAATCAATTGTGAATCCCCATAGATTTCCAAGTTTTTAATATGAAGGGATGCAACTACTCGTAAGCCAACTATAAGAGCTTCATACTCCGCAATATTGTTAGTGTTGGAATTTTCCCAAGGGATAACTAAGAGAGGGGGGGGGGTGAATCAGTTATCAACTAATTTAATTCTTTCTTCTAATTAAGTACATAGTATCATTGAGAATATGCACATTAAGAGAACACAAAATAGAACACCACAATTTTGGTTACGTGGAAACCAAAATAGGTAAAAACCCCGGTGGGAATTAGAACCCAGAAAGAAATGTACTTGAGTATAATAATCCTTGTTAGAAGATCTTACAACCCTGTTAGGAGTTTATCTTTATAATTAAATAAGTACATTGAATTGGTTAAGGGTCAGAACCTATTAGGAGTCTTTTACAAATAACCCTGTTAGGGGTGAGGACTCACTGCCCAAAAGCACACTGCTAGAATGATGAAGGCTGCAACCTTCAGTGAAACATATATACACTATATCTAATAATAAAATGTTTGAGTAGACCTACTATCTTGATCAATTCTAATGAAGTATATACAATCTTTGCTTCTTCACACAGTTCTTTAACTGATGAATGAAATGGGTTTACCATCCCAAAACAATCAACATTCTGTTGTGTTCTTTTTCTATCTCTTTTCTTCTCATTCACCCTTGGTGATCTTCAAATGAACTACTATAAGTATCTTCTCCAAAAGATATGATCTTTTTCAGTTGTAGGAATCCCTCCAATGCTTCTCTTGTCGGCTAAACAAAGGATGCAACATAATTAGAATTGGGCAACTCAAATTGAATAGACGCATCACTTAACATAGTCGGCTCCACCAAAATCACCCAAATGTCACGCTTTAGATGAAACACGATTAGCGCCTTTGGTTAATTATCTTTGTCTCATAACTAAATATGAATCTGAACACGCATATCCCATAGATAGGTGCAACTGAAGAATCAATGAGATTACTATTGGCTTTCTGAAAAAAATCCTTTGAAATTGTGGCTAGTAGACAGAGTAACATAACTCAACTGTTACTGAACATCTGAATTTGCGTGTATGAACATGGTATAGTAGCTATGTATGAAACATAAAAACAACCACACAAGGATTCCACATATCCATACTGAAAAGTGAATACATTTCATTGTTGTATATTATATATTGTCATCAATGACAAAAATATAGTCAACTATTTGCACAAAGGAAAATCTCCAATAGTTAGTAAAAGGAAAGGTCAATTTATACGACATAGGGATTGATTTATTTGTAGGAGGAACCAAGATAATGCCAAAACCAGTACCTGTCTTACATCTAGAACCATCAAAATATAATTCCCAAACATTATTTTTCTTAATAACTAGAATTCTCTCATTAGGGAATTCTATTGAGGTAAAGCATGTATCAAAATGAGGACAAGGAGCTTCAGCTAAATAATCAGTTAAAGCTTGTCCTTTAATTGACTTTTGAGAAATGAAATTAAGATCAAATTCCATAAGTAACATCACCCACTTTGCTCGATGGCCAGAGAGATTAGTCTTTGAGAAAAGGTGTTTCAAAGAATTGAATTTAACAATCACATTGACCTCAACGTTCAATAGATAATGCCTGAGTTTTTGACAAGAATAAACTAAAGAAAACCATTGTCTTTCCAAGTTAGTATGTCTCATTTCATAATCAAGTAAAGTCTGACTAATGTAATACACTGATCTTTCCTTACCTTCACTATCATGTTGAGCCAACAATGCACTCACAGCATTCAGAGTAGCTGAAGTATATAGATAAAAGGGTTTATTAAATTGAGCGGGTTGCAAAATAGGAGGCTTGGCGAGATACTCCTTAAATTTCTCAAAAGGATTGTTTACATTCCTCATTCCAAGAAAAAATGGTATCTTTTCTAAGCAAGGAAGTGAAAGGAACAATTCTATCGGCTAAATTAGAAACAAAGTGACGAATGGCTTGAATTTTTCCTTGTAAACTGTGTAATTGAGAAATATTCTTAGGAGGAGGCATATTAACAATAGCATCAATATTTTTAGTATCAACCTCTATGCCTCGCTTAGAGATTATAAACCCTAATAATTTACCAGAATCAACTCCAAAGGCGCATTACTTAGGATTCTATCTCATATTATAACTCCTGATCCTTTCAAATATTTGCCATAAAATAAAAGCATGATCCTCTCTTTGTATAGATTTTGCTAAGATATCATCCACATAATCTTCAAGAATCTTATGAATGTAATCATGAAAAATCAAAGTCACAGCGCGCTGATAAGTTGTTCTTGCATTTCTTAAACTAAAAGGCATCATGACCCAAATTGTTTTTCGCCACGATGTTATACATGTAGTCTTAAGTTGGTCTTCAATAGGAATAAAGATTTGATTATAACCCAAAAAACCATCCATAAAAGATAATAAAGCATGACCCGCTGTTGAATCCATAATGATATCAATATTATGTAACGAGAAATCATATTTTAAGATGCCTTATTTAAATTTCAAAAGTTAGTGCAGATCCTTATCTTATTTTCTCCTTTAGAAACAACCAAAATATTGGAAATCCATTCGGAGTAATCAATAGAGAGGATGAACCCAACACCCAATAGTTTTTCAATTTTGGCTTTAACTATCAAGGCAATGCCTGGATTCATCTTTCAAATTTTCTATTTCATAGGTTTAGCATTAGGTTTGAGAACAATATTGTGAGTAACAATATTAGGATATATAGCCAGCTATCCAAATATGTCCAAGAAAATATATGTTTATATTCAAGAAAGAGAGAAACCAACTGATCATGTTCATCTTGATTCAAACATTTCCTAATTTTGATTGTCTTGTCAGAGTCATTCACATCCACTTGAACCTCAATAGTCTCAGTTATTAAAAAATTACTTTGCATGTGAGACTCCATTGGCAAAGGAGAAATACCTTGTTCATCATGTTCTCCAAAATAGGCTTCATTATTCAGGAAATAAGGATTTCTTCTTTTATGATGAAACATAGGTAAATCCTCATAAGCTCCTAAAAAATATGCTAAGGCTTCATCCTCAAGAAAAACATCCAAACTAGGTTTTTGATCCATGTTGAGGAGAAGTAGATTAACCAACTTCAAATGTCCACCACAGATATGATTAACAGTGAGAGGAAAAGATGATGGTTGTTTGTAAGGATTGAACCCTAACCCATATGTATAATCATAAAATTCATTTTCCAAGGGAACTTGTATTCCTTGTTCATATTTACCACATCCTTTCCCATTGAATCTTGATTTATTGAGTAGATGATAACCAAAACCATATCTATCGGCCATATTAGATTGAGTCAAAGGAGCGACATATGTCACAATGTCATAGCATTCTGGTTTTATCACCTCAATTGTTTCTTCAAGTGAAGTAGCAACAAAGTTACTTTTTAATTCCTTAGAAAGTGGGGAAGGAATAAAAACTTGTTTTTCAAACCCACTTTGCTGTTTCATAAATTCTAAATTAGAAAATTTATATTCTCCAATAAAAGAAGGATTAAAGTCCAATGTTCCTGAATCATCCCCAGTGAAAGAAGAAGATAGAGTTTCAGTTTGTTTAACCTCAGGTGGTTTCTCAGGTTCCTTACTTGGTTGTATAGGTTCAAAAACCTTGTCATATTCCACATTTAAGCAAGGATTCAGTGTATCATCCGCATGTAGCATATACATCAAATTGTTATAAATGAACCTAACCTTACGATGAAGAGTAGAAGGAACTGCATGCATAGTATGTAACCAAGGTCTTCCTAAAAGAAGGTTATAATTGAGAGGTCTAGGCATAACATGAATAGGTGTGTTGAGAAGAATTGGACCAACCTTAATAGGTAGCGTAATAATACCCAAAGTTTTCATTGTGATATTATCAAATCCATGAATAGGGACATTATCTGGTTGACTAGTTGTAAGATCATCCTTAATTGCCTTAAGCATATCCATGCTGCAAACATTAAGCCCAGATCCATTGTCGATTAATGTTCTATGAATGATACTCTAATTAATAGAAACAATAACCATAAGAGCATTATATTGATTCTGCACCTCAACAAAAGGTAAATCATCATAGGTAAATACAATAGGATGTACAGAAGGCATAGTATGCATGCACTCCAAAAAGGAATTGATATTCTCATGGTTAGGAGGTGGAGCAAGAAGAGTAGATAAAGCTTTTTGCAAATCCTCGTGATATGTCAGAGAAGTTTGAAGCAATTCCCATAAAGATATCTTAGCTGGAGTTGTGTGTAATTGTTCAACTAAGTCATACTCATTAAAGGAAGAAGGTAACCTAGATGCTTGAGGAAGCATGGGTTGAGAAGGAGGTAAAGAAGATGGAACATTAGGTTGAGGGTTATTCCATGTGCGATAAGCATGTGAAACAAAATCTGTGTTATCAAAGAAATCCAAAGGATCTCTAGGTTTACCCTTAATAGTTATTCAAGGACATCCTTTTACCATCATCAAAGGTTTAGGATATAGTATTCTAGGTGTATCAATGTTGCAAATAGTGGAACATGAAGGTAACCATGCACACACCCTATGGTAAAGGTCAATTGAAGAGGTTGTGGAGGAGGATGAAATAGGAATAGGATCAATGGAGATCTCATTCGAACCATTTTCATTCTCACTTCCATGTACATCATTAAGGGATCTATCCTCTTGTGAGATAAAAGCCTCATCAAAGTATTCAAAACAAAAGTCATACATGTTGAACACAAAGTAAGATTACAAGCATGTAAATGTAAATGTTTTTGTATTTTTAAAGAAATTTTGTGATTTTTTTGTAATTTTGAAATATGAATGCAAGAGCATAAAAGAAGTCTACTTTTATATGCATGCAAGATCTAACATAAAATATAAATCTAACACCAAAAATGTAAATGTTTTTGTTTTTTCAAGGAAATTTTGCAATTTTTATATATTTTTGGAATATGAATGCAAGAGCATAAAATAAATCTACTGCTATATGCACGCAAGATCTAACATAAAATGTAAATCTAACACCAAAAAGAAAGAGTTGTCTATCGCGGGTTCACCAAAATGTATAGGGTGAAAAGGTGTTGTGATAGATCTACTAGGGTTTAGAACTAGAGATCCGATGTCACATACTAATCACCCTTTACATTTGTTTTAGTTTTTGTATACTATGTTATTGAAATGGAAATATGGATTTGAAAGTATTGCAAAGAATAAATGATTTAAATACATACCTCACATTATAGCAGATCTGGAAATACCTATTTTCTGAAGCCTGTGTCAAGTTTCCAGAAAATCTGCAACCAGATTTGGAACAGAAACATAGAGACGGAGAAAACCCAGAAATATTTTCTAGATCTAGCTTAGTTTCAATTTTGACCCAAAAATGAATGTTTCCTTTGACCCAAAAATGAATGTCACCTTTGACCCAAAAATGAATGTCGCCTTTGACCTGCAAAGTTTGACAGAAAATCTATTTTCAAATCTTGAAAGTTTTCCAAAAAGGTTATCCAAATCTGACCTGCAACTCCCGAAAAAACAACTGTAGATATCTGAAAAAGGGTGTTTTGAGGTGGCTATATAGGGTTAAACTGCCTTAGTCAAACCCCCATTTTTGTGGTTTCCACCTCCATGAATAGACAGATGTAAAAGAATGTATGTGTGTGTTTCTCGTAGGAAGAGCTTTGAATGTGCAATGCCAAGATCTAATCTTCTAGATTAAAACCCTAGCATGAATTGAAATGAGAAAGTAATGCATAAATTTAAATATGATAAAGAAATCATACCAAGCCCCCAAGGTTAAAGTACTCCTATCAAACTCACAATCTTTAATCACTACCCCATGATTGTATCCTTTGAATGCTTGAATATTGAAAGAAGTAGATCAATGAAGAAGGAAGGATTTGAAGAACCCTTTCTTTCTCCAATGAAGATCTACAATAGTTTTATCCACAAAAGTGCTTTCTTGTATCAAGGCATTATCATATCATGTCCTTCTATATCATCCTCCTGCATTCTTGCATCATCATCATGTCATAATATCACATATATTCGTCTAATGTAATTTTCTCATGAAGAATGAAGGCAAAAGAGAGTGTTTATATAGAGATCTCAAGGTAGACCTCCTAGGGAAATGTAAGGCACCCAATTAAAATTTCACCTTGAATTATGGCCCAATTACAATCAACAACCAAGGAGGGGATGTATTGATTCAAATATCTCCCCCACCCGGACCCAGGGACCTATTTTTAAGTTTAGTACCCTGATAGTGTTTCAGATCTGAAAGCGGGGACCAACACCCGACAGAGGTCAAAATTGACCCCGACCTTGACCTAGGTCAAGGTCAACCTCAACTTTGACCTAGGTCAGAATCAACCTCAACTCTGACCTGAGGTTTCAAGCAGGTCACCTTAAAAAGTCTGTAAGATTCCTAGGTCAGTTGGGGACCTAGGAAGGTGAGAAAACACACCTAAGTGTTGGGGAGAGGCACAGAGGCCATAGAAGAGGTATGATGAAGATTAGGAGAGCCAATACATAGGTTCTACCTAAAAATAAAACCACAAAAAGGGAAATTAAGGAGAATTCATAGGATCCTAACCCTAATTTCACCTAGAAATTCAGAATCAAGTGTCAATGCATCCTAAATGCAAATCTAACATGCAAGTGCACTAAATGAGGGTGCTAAACCCACCAAAATGAAAGTGCTTCCATTTTAAGATGATACACTCCCCCAAAAAGAAAATTGAAACACTATTAAAAATATAACTAATAAAAATAAAAATAAATCTAATCTAATTAACAAAAAAAGCAAATATAATCTAAGTTAGTAACTAAAATTAATCTAAATTAGTAAAAAAATAAAAAATAATCTAAATTAGTAAAAAATGGAAAGGGTAGTGTAAATTAAATTTAAAAAAATCATTCTAAGCTAAAACTAATTCTAAATCTGTATCTAATTAATAAAATCTAATCCCTGGGCATGGTGCGGCTGCTACGGTGTTGATCGGTGGGGGATCTGTGCGTCCTTGGGTGTTGCTGGAGTCTTCTGTTGTGAAGGAGATTAGGGGGTCTACTGTCTCTTATGTAGACGTGGCTACATTTGAAACATATTTCCTGTTCTTCTTCTGTGAAGCCTGTCTCTATAAGTGCTCCTATTGTGGTAAATCTGGAATCTGATATAGTTGATGAGATCTTTAAAACTGCAGAAGATTTTTCCTCTAATGTTGCTATCTTTAGATTTAGGGGTTTTTGGCCCTCTCTATTAAACCTACATGCTTATATTTCCAAACATTGGGAGCCCATTTTATCAGATACCGTTCAGATATACCTTGTGACAAAGGGTTTTTTTATTACAAAGTTTGAAAATGCTGAAGATAGGAAAACTATTTTGTATGATAGTTGTTTCACTTGGGAGGAGTGTTTCCCCCTGATGGCCAAACCTTGGCATCAGGATTTTGATCCTCTTACTGAGTCCTTTAATAAGATACCCTTATGGGTGAGGCTCCCAAATATGCCCCTTCATCTTTGGCTGGATTCTGTTATGGAATCTGTGGGGGAGGCTATTGGAGATTTCTAGATGGTTGATATGGTTTCCTTTGACATTTTTCATCTGACGTATTCTCGTATCCTTGTGGAGGTTGATGTTTCAAAGGGTCTCCCTGAGAAGTTTACTTTGGCTTCCCCTATGGGCTCTTGGATCCATAATCTAGATTATGAGGGAATCCTGTTCAGATGCAGGAAATGCCACATGACTGGCCATGTTACTTCTCGGTGTTTATCTAATAAGGTTAAATCAAAGAAATCACCCTCTTGGTGGGTGGGGGCTTCTGACCACCATTATACAGTTCTTAAATCTAAGGATGGGGGTTTGGTTGTTAGCTCCCCTCAGGATGATCACGCTAAGGATGGTGCTACTGATGCTGTTTCAGATGCTGCCTTGGTTCTGACTGCTGATGTTGTCCTTTCAGGTGTTGATGTTGCTGCTCCTGACTAGATTGGTGATGCCATCTCTAGATCAGATATCCTTCCTCTTGGTGCCGTGGGTTCTATTGTCCCTGTTTCTCTAGGGGGGAAATGAGGATTGGTGGTGATGCTTTCCCTATCCCAACTGTGGATGTTGGTGTGGCCAACTTTGTTTCTCTGATTTTTGTGGGCTCTATTGTTATTTCTTTGGCTTGGCAGAATGCAACTGAGAAGGTGGAGGATGGATGGACAACAATTAAAGGAAATAAATTAAAGTCTTCCAAGCCTTCTTTTGATATGAATTTACGTTCACATAATGATGGGCTTAAATGCAAATCTTGACAGCCCTTTGTTGTAGTTTGCTGGTCTGGTCTCTGTTCCACTTTGTGGGAACTATTGTTAGTTCCCTTTGACTTGTTAGGTGGCACTTCACAATAGTTTTTTGTCCCTCTCAACGCTCTATCTTTCGCTATTTTTATAAAAGGTTTCAGATCCTTTCAAAACTTGTTTTTACTTAATCAAAACAAAATCTAAACCCAAGTTTAAAACAAAATTAAATCAATCTAACTAATAAGAAGAAAAGCTAATCTAATTTAAATTTAGTAAAACTCTAATCTAAAAACTAATCTAACATTAACAACAAACTAATCTAAATTAAATATAAAAACCAATTCTAATTAATGAAATCAAAACCTAATTTACAAAATCAACATTTAATTTAACAAAACCTCAATCTAATCTAACTAATTTAAAAACTAAAACTAAATGAAACTAAGCTTAAAAAAAAAAAAAAAACATGTAACAAAAAAAACAACTAATTACAAATGAACCTAAATCATGAAACTACAATAAAAATCTAACGATGGGAAACTAATCTAATGAACTAAATTCCCAAAAAAATTAAACAAACAAAAGAAAATCTAAAATTCTAAACTAACCGAACCACAAATTAATCCAGCAGACAAATATAAACACAACTCTTATGAAATATAAATGGTGGTTTTATAAACAAACGCAACGTTATATAACGGTAAAGGAAACTTTTCTCATTATACCTTATCAGCGTAAATTTCATCAGAAAGCCTTTGAAACACAAATTTAACTTGGTGATTTAGTGATTACAAACGCCAATATTTGGCCAGTCACAATTACAAAACTTCCCTTCACTCGATAATCATGCCAAATGTCTTAATTAGTAGAAAATGAATGTAACTATTAAAGAGAAAATCTCTGACTTATTAATAAGCGTCAATTAGGGAAGCATATACTTGAAATCATAGAGAAATGTATTCAATGAATTACTTATCTGCCGAGCTTGAGTAAGGGCGTTGAAAAGCAAATAAGTGCGATATTATACTAAGTTTCAGCAAAAGCAAGAAAAGGCATAAAATAGCATGGGCATCCAAAGAAAAGGAGCACATCAATGATTTGAACATACTCATGGAAGCACCATTTACCCAGCAATTATCAATCGCATCTGAAAGCGCCATCAACAATCGTTTATTCAGATATGTGCGCATGATGGAAGAGAAAGCCTTGCTCGTCTCGCATCAACTCACTACTACATAGAGGGGGGTTTTAAGACAATTTTTTAGACAATTTCTGAGTAAATTGTCTCAACTTAAGACAAAAAAAAACTTATATATTGTCTTTAGAATTGTCTTTAAATCTCTGTCTCAAATTATTGTCTTAAACAATTGTCTCTATGAGACAATATGAAACAAAAGTATTTTTGTCTCTTAAGAGACAATTTCACTTTTGTCTTTTTAGAGACAATATTTGGCATGTGAAGACATATTGTCCCTCAAGAGACAATATGGCTTTAATTCCAACTATTGTCTCTAGAGAGACAATTTGTCTTTAAATCCCAAATATTGTCTTTATAGAGACATTATGGAAAAATGTATTAAAAAAATAAATAATTGATTTTAAACATTTTTATTGTAGTTCTCAACATTCAATGTTTCCAAATAGCAATAATACAATATTCACTATAATTATTTTCAAAATTTTGTTTCTTACAAAACAATGAACAAAGTCGCATAACAAACTAACTTGATAAGAAATGTCATATTTCTTGTAATTATTTCCAATGTTCTATATTTTACAAAACAATGTGGGAGATGCTCCACAACCAAAAAAACATTCCATGGATACAACATATAACCATTATTCTAACATGTCCACCAAGTTGGTGTAGCACAAAAGCTCTTTTATTTAGCTACATATTTTTATGAAGACAACTAGAAGGGAATATTTATTTTTGAACATGTTGGAGCTGTATTATTTTCAGCTTGCCATATCTAGAATATACAATTGTCCAACAATATTTTTCAACTGAACAAGAAGCATCTCGTCTTCTTTATGTTTCTCCTGTAGCCTGAAAGATAGAAAATATTCAACCGGACAAGAAGCATCTCGTATTCTTCATGTTTCTCTTGTAGCCTAAAACATAGAAAAGAAAAGTGAAGTGTAAGTATATAACATAATTAATCAAATGATGCTGCTCACATATGCAAAACTCATCAGATTAAATGATCAAGTGGGCTCCAAAATGCATGAGTAGCTTAAGATAGAGATAGTCATTTATCCAACTTGGAGAAAAGGGATAAAAATGCCTATAAATTTAAAATCATAAAATGTAAGCCCTACCAGTTAGATAGCTGGTAAATAATACCGAAAAAAATTTAAGGATAAAAAAACACTAGAATGAGAAGGGAAAACAAAACAAAAATCTGCAAATAAGATACATAACAATATTGTTAATTCATAGGTTACACTGTTACAGATACCTTGCCAATGCTACCAAAAATGAGTTCACAATTATAGAAAATAAATTCCAAATGCATTGAATGTCATCAACATGACAAAGAACTTGTAAGAAAATGAATCTTTTAACATTTTTCTAGCTGTGTAAGCAATTTCTTAGCTGGAGTTTCTATGAAAAATCGCCAGAAAGTATAATCATGAGTGAATTGCCCAAATTTTTTCTCACAAATCAACAATATTTCTAGGAAGTTAAATTTATGGCCCGAAGGTAGAAATGAATTGGTAAAGATACTCGATATGCATCACAGGTAGAAATGATTTCTCCTGCAGCAATAAAACATTAACACCAATGAAGGTCTGATGATCCAAGCAGCCTAATATGACATAAAGAAAAGTTTGACTAGAGGTAGAAAGGAAAAGAAGAGCTTTTATGTATATTTTTCTATTATAAAAATATATCAATCTGAACAACTCAATTATCCTCAACATCCTGAAAACATATAAGATAATAACATCGAACCAGAAAAAACATTGATAGTTAAAGACAACAAAATTCCAGGCTTGCACGTGCACAGCCTTCTATTATTTTACCACACTGCAATAAATCTAAAACAACTTTATAGACTCACTACATAATACAAACTCTTATTTCTCCCCTTTAAAACTGGTCAAAATGCCTCATCTCCCTTATCTAGATCAAGAATCCCCAATCTATGCAAAAAAGAAAATGGCCAGGGTACAGGACTACATCTCCCACCATAATTTTCCATCAGGAAAAGACTATAAACAGAAAGCAAGCATGTGCTGAAATAAAGGAGCCACCCTCTAATAGCTGCTACTATTAATCTTGTTCAATTCCACATCTTCAAATTACACTAAAGGAATTTTAATAAAAGGAATTTTTCCAATTGTAACCACCTGCTCTAAAATAGTAGGTTGCTTCATCCACTGCATTAATATGTTCCCTATCTGTTTGACAGGTAATATTGGTAGAAACTGTTCCAGCAAGTTCAAGCTCTTTGTTTGGCTTACAAGGTTGACTGGCATAGGTGTATGTATAATTATGACATTTTGATCATTAAAAGTAAGGCTTATGGTCTTTTAAAGAGGTTTAATTTTTACAGCATTTTCATCACACTTGCAAATGCTTTTGCAAAACATTGAGGGCGAAATACTTCCCCAAATTATGGCAAATTTAGTTGTTATTGCTAGGCAAAATTCAGCTGGTTTTTGAGTTGTGTCCTAACAGTGATCCCTTTGTAACAAGGAATTGATGTTGTTCTTATCTCTTCCTTTTTCTAATTGCAATATTTTTGTTTGACGTCTGGATCACAAGGTGCAGTGATGTATCACTCTGTCTTGCTTCACATTAATGTTTCCAAGTTTGCAGTTTGGTGGACATATTACTTTGGATGAAATACACAGATAGTATGTTTATAGCTGGAGCATTATGATTGAAAGGATATCAATGACTAACTGGAGCATTTACAGCTGGAGCATTATGTTTCCAAAGAGTGCAAGAGGTATGTTGGTGATCCTAAGGTGTGCTGAAGTTTTCATTGTTGGTGATTGTTAGATGCCTCTTGAAAACAAATCCAGCAGAGAATAAAAATTTGGTAGAGGTTTGTATTTCTTTAAAATTGCATGCAAGATGAAACATTCTAAGATAAAAATGACTTATTCTAACAATTAGACACAACAGATAGCATACAAAGTTGCTGTCATATCACGAAAATATAGCATAAAACAAAGAATCATACCATTTTCGGAGTCATCAAGTGTTATCAATCTTTGTGTCCTCTTTCTTTTTTTCCTTTTTCTACGAGGCACTATTCTAACTGTGGGTGTGGATTGTTCATTACATTGAGCTGCCCCCTCATTATTCTTGTCTCCCACTTGCTGAAATTCGTGGATTGTTTCCTGCTGAGGTTCAGGAATGTCAATCGAATCATTATGTGCAACAATCAATTCATCATGTTCCTCTAGCTCCTCTTCATGCTCACTACATGATGAGTTTGATTGTTGGGCTTCCTATACACAACGCAATTTATCTTATTAGAATACATAATACATCTAATTAATTATGACTAAAACATAAAACATGACAATATGACTAAAAACATTCAGATTGTAACAAGGAATCCTACATGTTTTACTTCCCCTGAGGAATTGAAGCTGCAACCAGAGGCAAAGGTTCATTTTTCTGGAAGTGGTGACAGTGGAGCCTCTTTTCATGCAAGGGAAGTGTTATTTATGGTGCAGAGCAAGTGGATTTGGTGTAAACATTGATGAAAATCTTGATTCTCCTCGGATCTTTTGTTTTTTGATGAAAGAGGTTGACAATCTCCAATCCAAAATAAAGGAAATGGAAAAACAATATGTGAATCTAGCATGGCAGAAAACTGTACAAGAATCAGAGTATTTGCAGAATGAGAGGACACTTTTCTTCAAGGAGACGAGATTTTATGTTAAAGATAAAATCTCTATCAGGAGTAAATGGAGATATTTTGGACATGAATCAAGGACACGGACAAGCCTACCAGGGAACTCAGAATCCAGTTGACAATTTTGATGCGCATTTTGAACAAGACAAAGGGGATCTTGAACTAAAAAAGCTAGAGGAACTTAAGTCACGTTCATCTGAAAATGTTGACTACTAACAGGAAAAGGTTGACTAAAAATAGAAAAAGAATTGCGATGGATTCTACAATTAATATACACAATTCTTGGGCATCTATCCCTATCTTGAGTTCACAGAATGAAGAAAAACTTAAGTTTTTGCACGAACAAGAGCACCAAATGCAAAACAAATTTAAAGAGATGGATGTCAAGCTT
>MU227409.1:2502780-2518846 GCA_018584345.1 Thuja plicata
TACCGATATAGTTTTATGTGAAGAATATAGATAGATGTCAATGAAATTTTGATAAATTGAATTATGTCGTCATGCATTTTCAAAGGGTTAGAGGTCAATGCAAATTGATAATCAAGATCAACTTAATGTTTATCAAAGAATTTTAAGGGTTATAGTTTTGGAAAAAATGTATAGCAAGGTGGAATAGTGATAGGGAAATAAGGTTTAGAGTTGGTTTTGTTTATTGAATCTTTATTTAGTAGTTAATGGATTGATAGTAAATGGGGACCCGAATTGATCTATTAAGTTGTAACTAGATTAGGAAACATCGTGACTTCCTAGACCACCTATTTCAACGTAGGACCTCTCATAACATAATATCATCCTCATAATTATATGAATATTAAAACTTGGACCTAGGACTAAATCAACCAATCCAGTTATTCACATAACCCGTATGGCTAGTTATTGTTCTAACTTACCTCTATTCATCCCCGATAGTGGCTTGCCCGAGCGTATAAATTTTTTTTTTTGTATGTGTGTTTTGCCCTAGTTTTGGGCATGACATACATTGACTAAGTAAAGACTAATTTTTAAGGTTACAAGTCATGCCATTTTGAAGTAGTTTCATTATAATAGGAATGAGAGTGAGATAGAAATGTTAAGTGAAATTTTACCCTATAGTTTTTGAGAAGGTGCATAAGAATTCCATGACTAGGATGAACCCAATACTAGTAAAGGAACTCAAAGAAAACAAATTGGTATTCTAGTAGATAGATTTAAGAACATGGTTGAAGGTAATCTCACTGGTACTCATATTTTTTCTAAGCGATCTCATCTTTATTTATAAAATATCTAAGTATGTTCTCTCTAATATTTTAACTATAAATTTCAATTTAGTAGTTTTTTTAGTTGTAGAAAGCTAGGGTGTATCCATGCTATATGTGTGAAACCTATAGATTCATGTACCTTTCAAAAATTGGGGATTGAATTAGAACATACATATTTGATTAAGTGACATACATGTATTATGAACTGCATGGTAGAGTTAGGCAATGTATTCTATAAACAAAGGTCGAGAAACTCTCATCTAAGAATATGAAAAGACCTTTGGTGACAAGTATAACATGTATGGATTTTATGGTGAAGCTACTGTAAATACTTTTAAGGTTTGTGTATCTTTTTTTTCAAATAAAGACCCTAATGCTATTAAACAATCAAAACAATTAAAATAAAGAAGTGTTTTGATAAATTAGATGATAATTTTCTTCTCAAAGCGTTTCAAAGATATATAAAGGAGTGACTAACATATATGAAAAAACTTTGTATTAAAATTTATTGAAAGAACCCATTCAAAAAATAATAAGATGAATGTTAAATTATGGAGAACTAGAGCTAGATAAGTATATACAAGGGCTAATTCACATTTGAGAATTATTAAAAGTGTCGCTTCTAAATTAACACTAGTAGATGGTTGTGTGTCAAATATCAAAGTCTCTAGCGGAATGTGCACCAACCATGATTGTAAGTACAATTTGATATGCTCATGTAAGCTTTGTTATTCCCTTTACTTCACCGAGTTCTGATTTTCAAATGTATTGGTTGTTGTTCAAGATATTGCACATATGTTTAATAAAAGGCATTAAGCCATATAATAAAGAGATTACAAAATGTTTGAGGCTCTGAACAGATCTAGAGAGATAAAAAACTTTCAACTAAAACTTGAAATCTGCATCTAAGCCTATACTGATAACATCACAATCCGTCGGAGCCAATACCATTTCAAAATTGGCTCAAAGTTAACGAAACCAGAGACTATAATTGCCGAATTTTTATAGCCACAGACTTTAGGATGAAGGCTGTCGATGGCAAAATTTGATAGGAAAGTGCACCATTTACCAAATTCAGTATCCAAACTGTAGAATCAATACAAAGACTCCATCAGGACCAGTAACAACAGGAAAAATTTGTAATTCTTACCCGTATTTACTCCTCCATATCTTCTGGAACAAATTCACCCCTTCTCATGAATAAGAGAAAAAACTTCAAATATATTAAGTCAATCTCATAATAAGAGAAAAAATCTCCAAATATATTAAGTCAAAAGACGTTGCATGTGCTTGCACGCATGAGCTGCAATGTTTATTTAGACACTGAAAAACAACATTTTATCTCTTAAATTAGCCAACATGGCCACAATAGTGAAAATGCATATGTATGATAATATGTGAGGATAGGCTTACAAACAAAGAAAACCAATCAAATTCAGAAGACACTAATATATGCATAAAGACTAAAAAGATAATTAAAGATCAACGGGGATTTGGGTCGACTGCGCGACTTTGATTGTCCATTGCTTTATGGTGCTCAAGGTTGGTTGCGGTTCCAGGCCCCACGCTTCCATCATTCCTCTGCATTTTCCTGCAAGATGGATTGCTTCCCATAGTTTATCTTCTTCAAACTCTTTTGCCCATTTCCAACATTGCTTTACAAACATATCTGGTAATCTTGACATAGAAAAAGCAATAACATTTCTCAAAGTTTCTTCTGTCCATTCCACAAAATTTTCAATATCTTCATCCAAAATCAATTTGCATAGTTTGTAGAGTGTGTAACTTGGTGATATTTTCATCCAGTCCTTGGAATCTCTTAAATCTGCAGGAACTTTATCCTTGGAGTCTCCCAATAGATTTTCTCTTCTGAGAAATCCCTCACTTTCCTCTAGCAAATCTTGTAGACATCTACCTGCCTCTTCACAAGCAAAAGGAAGTTTGTTGTACTCCATTTGTAGCTTGTAGAACTCCTTGTCTGCTGCCATACGAACTTGATCCTTGTCTCTATTGAAATCGTCAAGGAGTACAACCTCATTGGCTTGGAGATCAATATCACACTCATCTACAAAGGTCAACAAGCCCCACACTTCACCACAAGCTTTCACAACTGTTGTCAAATGATCTGAATTGGCCTTTTGTAGTCGGATGAAGATAGTGATGAGCGACACTACTGTCATCTTCACACACTGTTTTTCCACACTTGGAAAATGATTTGAAACTGAAGGAAGTGATATTGTTTGAAGCTTTTTTAGAAGCTTTAACCCATCCTCGACCCATTGCAAAGAGTATAGGCGAAAAATTGAGTTGATTTTCTCGCTTGACATGCCTTTCTCACAACCATTCTTCATTAGAACCTTTGCTTTATTAAAAGACATTTGATTGGCTTCCCATAAATCAGAGGGATCTTCTCTTGGCATACATAGGCATTTCAAAATTTTTGCATACTTTTCAGGTGGATCCCCCTTCCTCATGTGTTTACGACACCAGTGCACAATTCTACCTAAAATAGCCTCTGATAGAAGTCCACACAGGTTGCTGAAAAAGACGACAGTTAGCTGAATCATCAACACCAAATATAACAACTTGTGAAACCTGAGTTTGGTAAATATTCTAACGGGGAAGCTCTGCAACTTGCTCAGCCATGGCATATTTGAGTTTGATCTCTGGAATCGTTGTCGATCTCTTTTTAAGTCGTACACATGAATCAGTTCAACAATGTTACTTCTCCAGAAATACTCCACACAAAGACGCTTTCTCCAATTGCATCTGTTCAGACCAAAATACAATTGGACAGCCAACCACCTCCAGCAAATGACTACCCATCCTATTACGATGAAACAAAAGAGTAGAGAAAGTATATAATCTTCTACAGGATGACAAGTTATCTCAGAGATTTCAGGAGGAGTTGGATGAAGGTACATGTCATATAATGTGTTTGACAAGAAGCAGAGTATGACACAAATTGTGACGACTATACCTACTGCTGAACTGAATACTGACCTAGCTATCACATAATCAGGCTGGCAAAGCCGAGCAACAAACCATGAGCTAAGCACTTCATCCTCAAAATCATTCCAAGAAATTGACATGATTCTCTCATTTAAAGATTGAAATTCATCTTCTTCAATGATGGAGGAAATTGCAGAAATCCTTTACCTTAGAAGGCCATGAATGGTTTTACTTGCTAAAATTGTGCAACCTAATATTAAACCAAGGATTATGACACATACAAATAAAACCAGATCAACATTTGTCGACCAGGTTTTTGACCAACTTTTCAGGAAGTTTACCTTATTATAGTGGAGATATGTCTGTAGCTCTTCCTCAAGATCACGTTGGTTCTTAACAAGAAGGAGCAGTTCAGAAGCAATTTGGGCGCATATAGTTATTGCTAAGGCCACAAAAGTTCGCAAACTTGGAGCAGACATTACAGGCATCAAATAGCCTATAAATACACACACAGCAACTCTTCCACTAGTGACTAGCTGATGACGGAAAAGCAAACCAATAATTGGATTGCCATCAACAATTTTGGATAAACTGGTCCACCAGACTATTATCTGCACTGTCACACCGGTAAGGGCGAAGGCCTTACCTGGTAGCCAAATTGCTCGTTTGTTATATGCCCGCCATACTTCCAATCCTATCAACAAACTAAACACACCATAGCATCCTAAAGTCAAATAATCAGCAGCACCTGTGGAGATACCTTTCAAGCCTTGAAAAGGAGAAGGAGGTGGAGGAGGAGGAGGAGGAGGAGGAAGAGGTGGAAGAGGTGGAAGAAATGACATATCATAAATGTGCAGCAAACACAAGTAAGGAGAAGTGAAGCATAGTAATGTGGGTTATCTGCACTTATTTATCGTCTCCTGTCACGAGAATCGTTGCAGAGGAGTCTGTTTCTGTCAAAGCACAATATTCTATTAGTAGCCATCATCCAAGATTCGATTGAAAAGAAAAGGTCCATGGCCCACTTCTGCCAAAGCATATGATTGAAAAGAAAAGACGAAGTGAATGCGATTGTTGCATACACGATAGGGTAAGCAAGTGACTGTCTTTTAGCTATTTGAGCAGGCCTCAGAATTTGATGTTCCGTAATTGGGACCGATTTTTGCCAGACAAGCGACACTAAGAAGGCGTTTCCTCTCGATCGATACTTGTAAGGGTAAAACTAAAATTTCACATATAGATTATTATTTTATTTTACATTTGTTTTGATGGAATGATTTCATATAATTACATATGAATAAGTTGTATATTTTAATGTTAATTTTAATTTTCAATCATATTTTTGTTTATCTATTCTACATTCATATACATGTGCGCATGTCTAATCTTAATTTATAATTATTACCCTCATTCCAATACATTTGTTGATGTTAGTCACAAATTTTGTATCCATATTCACATAAATTTCTATAAATTCATTTCCTATCCGACAAGAAGTACACTTCCTTAGCATATGTCAATCTTGTGTCTCGCAATTGATCTCAACTAGAATAGGATTGACTCCGAACAAGGCTTAACATTCAAATTCTAGATTTCCCATCTTTTTATCTATTTGTAAGATGAATTATTACATCTTTACATGAATTATTGCTATATATTATTATTATTTAACTTGATATTATTATTATTTAACTTGACATTTTTGTGTAGCTGATTCATATAAAAAATCAAAAGAATGTCTAGATGAAAAAGGAAGTGCATTCATTCTACGAATATTTCAATTTGGAATTTAAAATAAAATCATTGCTTGTGTCAAATTCACATAGGACTTATACAATTTCCCACATTATGTCTTCCATCATATACTCAATCTCAGGCCAACACAAGCTTTGTAATCATGTAACTTCTCCAAATATATTTTTAAATACCAGCTTCATTTCCTACTAAGAACATCCATGATTATATAATTCAATCTGATTTCTTAATTTTACCACCTTCCAAATTAGATTCATGCACTAGAGGTAAATATATTTAGGGTCAAAAAAAGCCACTCAACATATACCCATATAAGGTTATTCAAGTCTATTATGATTGTTGAACACACTCTAGGTGCTAAGAGGGGGGTGAATCAACATAAACCAATATCACACTTGAGTAAATAAATAACTTCAACATTCACCGCATAAAACAATAAGAAAATAATGAACAGAACCAACAATACATGAACACCAAGATTTTATATGTGGAAAATTCAAACTGGGAAAATCCATGAGGAACACTTGCCCACAAAGATAGTTCACTGATGCATATAGTCTAATTACAAAGATAGTAACAGGTTGCTAGTTTGGACTCGCAACCAGGCACAATGCCAATACAACTATGAATATAAATAGGAGCTCACTACTTTGGACTTGCAAATAGAGGCTCACTACCAAAGTAGCAAGATAATACAAAGAAATTGTACACCCAAGATTCATTGTCCTAGGAGTAAGGTACATATAACTCTTCACAATAGATAAAGAGGAATTCTTCTGATAATGTAGCTGATCTGAACAACGCTATCAACCTCAGTAGCACACTGTTAGTGCCTTTCCTTCTCTGCTACAATCACAAAACAACAACCTCATAAACCCAACTCTTTTCTTCTTAAACTCTACAAATAGATATTCACTGGTTCACCAACTACTCACTCTCTTGCTTGCACTCTTACCTTTTTGTCAAAGCACAAACTATAGTTATATACAAGCTAGATCATTGGAGATAAGAATAAGGTCTTCCATTGTTCTCAATACATACTTGTCTTCAACTTTTTTGAATACGCATATGTCTTCCACTGTTTTGTAGCACTAACATGCTCAACACACAACCTTATTTCTTCCAGATCAACTACCTACTTTCGAACAACCTTCCTTCTTCACATATACCTCAACATGTCAATAAGAACTTTTAGACACAACTGTAAAATAAAAGACCTCTCTCTCTCTCATGATGCCACCCTCTATCTCTCCACTTCTCTCCCTCTATCTCTTCCTTTCTTAGCCTTTCTCTCTCCTCCCTTGTCACCCCTCTCTCCCTTTATCATTTTGTATTTCTAACATAGGGCGTACGCCCTAAAGCGCGCACATGCTATGGTTTGAATTTGCCAAGCCTAAGGCTTGGGAAATCCAAGCCATAATGCCTGGACGCTTTAGTACATACACACTATGCTCTTTTGGGGACCAAAAAGGAATTTGGAACCTTTTTGGTCCCCCATCTTTGTGCATATACCCAGTGTTTGACATCAATAACAATAGACAACCAAACATATATTTTAAAAAATCTCCCCCTTTGACACTAGTGGAAAACAACCAAAAAATATTTTATGAAGATATCAATCACTATCATATCCCCCTTGCTAAAATAATCAAAACAGTCTTGAATTACATTTTCGTTAGCTTTCTCCCCCTTTTCCATCAAGGAAAAAGGCTAAAAATATACTTTTCGCTACTCCCATTGAGAACAACCACTAGCATCAGTCTAGAAACTCCCCATTGACAGATGGCCCACTTTGATGATCATAGTTAGAAGGAGGGGCATCAACCCCAAGATTTTCTAGGAGAAACTCAAAAGTATGTTTCAGAAGAGCTTTAGTAAATATGTCTGCAATTTTTATTTTTTTTAGAAATGTACTCTGATCTCACTTCCTTTCCAAGAACCTTTCTTCTCAAGAAATGGTATATGATTGATATATTCTTTGTTCTTTAATGCATCACTCAATTCTTGGAAATATTGATTACACTTGTGGGTGCTAGCAAGAAGTTGAGTGCACTTTTTGGGCAAAAAGTGGAAGTGTTTTCTCTTTTTTTCAACTTTTCTGTCAATTTATGTCAAAATTTGAGGCACTTAGAGATTGAATCTAAAAACACTTCACTAATAGAAAATGTAGTTCTCGGAGTCTAGTTTTCAAATATGTAATGTATTTAAATACCCACATGGTAGAAAAGTTTTTTTAGTAGGCATGTTTAAAAACTACTTTTTCAAAATGCCTCTTTCAGGACCATACCACACACGTGTACGACCACCATATTTTGACCTATATAAATGAATTTTTGTGAATCCTTCTAGAGAAAGATACCTAAGACACCAAAGATTAATGAGAATATTTTTGCTTTTTTTTTATTGAATATTTTTTTAAATTAATTTTAATTGACTATAAAATATATTTTTGAAACCTCTCGTGTACGACCACCATAATTTGATAAAAATTTCACATTTTTTCAAAATTCTTTTTTTTTTAGCTTCAAGAAAATTCTATGTGGATTGATGTCATATAAATTATTTTAAAAAAAATGTAAAAACAAAAAAGTTATTAAAGTTTTAGTGAACCTTACTATTTTAAGTTTAGGTACCACTTTTGATTAATAAATATTGTAAAAATATAAAATTGATCATATCAGTATAAAATTTATATTTTACAAATCTAGACAATACGTTCTCTAATGGGTTTTCATTTCATCAAAAAATTTGATAAGGAAGACCCTCAAAAAATTACAGCAAGACAGAAATCTGTTATTCAAATGCCTTAGCCATTATTTTGGAGGTCCAAGCATAGGCTTGGTCCCACCAAGCCTATCCCGAACCAAAATCCAATTCAAAGGGTGGCCTTGTAAATTTAAAATTTAAAAAAGGGCACATGTTTAAAAATGCGTACCCGTTTCTTAAATATAATAAATCGACATTGAAAAATACATTTCTTAAAACTTTAAAAAAAAAAAAAAGGGCACCCATTTTGAAAAAAAATGGTTACCTATTTTTAAAAATGGGCACCCATTTTTTAAATTTTGGATCAGGTATCTGAGCCTAACACGGGTGCCCATTTTTTCAAAATGGGTGCCTGTTTCTAGCGGCATTATTTCAAGTCCACAAGACTTCCGCCGAATTGGCACCCAACTTCTTGCACTTACCCTTGTACTATCACACATAATAGGAATGTCTTCATCAAATGCCACTTTTATGTCTTTGAGTGTTTGTTTCATCCACAATACCTGAGTACAACATGATACAACAACAATGTATTCTACCTTTGCAGTAGATAAGGATATTGAATCTTTTTTTTACTGAGCCACAAAACCAATCTGTCATCTAAGAGGAATGCAACACCACTAGTGCTTTTCCTATCATCAACACTTCATGCCCAATCAACATCACTAAAGGCCTTCAACATGAAGTTTTCTTCCATTTTGTACCATAAACCATAATCTTGTGTTCCTTTCAAATTTATAAAAAAATTCTTGTCACAACTTACACATGGGTAACCTTTGGTTTAGCCTAAAGTACTCTAGTGACTAAACCCACAACCTCCACAATATCTGGTCTAGAAGTACTTAGGTACAATAGTCCACCTATCATTGATCTATACTTTGTCTAATCTACTTCGAGAGAATCATCATTCTTTATTAACTTGTAGCCAACAATCATAGGACTTGCAACATGTTTACACACTCATACTAAAATTTTTCAATATCTCCTTTATATATTTACTCTGAGATATAAAGATTCCATTATAGACTGGCTTGTAACTCAAGAAAGAATAAAAAATCACTAGTCATTGACATTTTAAATTCCTTTTGCATCTATGTAGGAAACTCGTTACACAATTTATCCTCTCCACCAAATATGATCATGTCATCAACATATACTTCAAATATGAACATTCTGTCATTTAAAATAAATATTATTATCAGTATTTCCTTTCTTGAATTTTTTTTGTATCTTATATTTATCCAATCTTGCATACCAAGCCCTAGGTGCTTGTTTTAGTACATACATTTCCTTCTTCAATCTACATACCATATCAATTTTTTTTCTAAAATCTTAAAACCTTATAGTTGTTATGTATACACTCTTTCTAATTCTCCATTCAAAAAGGCCTATTTTACATCCATTTGATATCTTGAAATTCTTGTAAGCAATAAAAGAGAGAAACATCTGTTGGCATTATGACGAAGATGATCTAGTCCTAGATGCTTGCAATAATTTTTGGCGTTGTCATTGCTGGAAGTAAAGTGTATTGAGAATCAAATTAGATATACCAATGGAAAAGGTGATTGAACAAGGATTTTTCTAAGTGTTCCCTATATCAGTGATAATACAAATAGTATTGGTAAATTTGGTGCACAATGATAATATTGATGATTCAAATGGTGTGATCGGTCAGATAGTATCTACAAAGTAATATTTACCTACAACTATGATCACTTAAGAAGATTCAATGTTAAAGTAGAGATTTGAGGCAAACACTAGTGGTATCGACAAAAAATAGTGAACACACAAGCGGTCTAGTCAAATTGGTTAAATCGAGGCTGCGTTCAATTATTCATCAATGTTCAATTTATTTTTGAGTTGTATTGTTGAGGGCCGACATTGAACATTACAATTTCCTATGTTGGCATGATTGCTTATGTAATTTGAATGAATTTTTGGAGCCGACTTGTAATACATTTTAGGGTTTGTGATAAAATTACAAAAGTATATACGAGGTTAATGAAAAATTGTTAGGTTGGCATTGTTAATATGTGATGTGGTGATTGCAATTGTTGAAGTCAAAGTGTAGAAGTGTGTTCACTGTTAGAGGTGTTAGAGAAATTAGAACAACACAATGAGAAGTACAAAAGTACATCTATCAGAAAGAAGGTGCCATCATCAAGTAATTCTTTGAGTTTTCTACTCAAGGCAAATTCTAACAGGCTTGCAATCAAAATCATTTGACAAGGTTACTTTTAACAGGGTAAGAAGGATCCTTTAACAAAGTGACTCTTAGAAAGATTTTTAAATCTCTTAACTAAGTAGTTCTTAATAGGACTGTTGTAATAACCTTTAACCAAGTTATAGATACTCTTAACTGGGTATACAAAGGGTGATGTAATGCTCCTAACAAGGCATATCTTATTGCTGTAGTAGTGAGATTTGTGGGTAATAATTTCCATTGTGGTTTTTCCCTCTAACAAGCATTTCTACTCAAAAGTTTTGGTGTCCTTGTGTTACATTGTGGATGCATGTTTTACTTTTATTGTATATTGCATTTACCTTTGCATGTTGGTTTATTTGGAAGCTTATGAAAAGATTTTATAGATCTATGGTTGCACTGATTCACTCCCCCTCTTAGTGCCTTATAAGACTGACAATTGGTATCAGAGCCAAGTTCCCTTGAAGAAGCCTAACAACTTGGGGAGGATCCTTAAGGTAGATATGGAGGGTTTAAGATATCAAAGGAAAGTTGAGAAGCAACTTGCAGATGTTGAGAAATTCATTGAAAGGATAAAAGAACAAATCCAACAATCAAGAGAAAAGAGACATGAACTTGTTAATAAAATTGAGCAACTATCTAAACAAAGTGGATCTGAGGAACCTTAAGAAGATTTGGAAGGATTGCCTGAGGAGAATGAGCAGCTACATAAAGACAAGAAGAATGTCAAAAGAGAGTTAGAAGATTTTCCAATCAGAATGGGTGAAGAAATGGAAGCAAGGAATGAAGGAATGACTCTAATAGTGCTAGTTTTGACCTATATATGTCTTTGGTAGTGAAGGAATGACTCTAATAGTACTAGTTTTGACCTATATATGTTTGCAATCATGAAATTTCTACGAGTTATCCTATGAGGTTATCGTTTATATAAAAATAAATTTGTAAAACACTTAAATTAAAAGAAAAACTTACCTCTACTAAACCTTCTTCTCCCAATGTTAGTTGGATCAATAAGGATAAAGATTCTTGGCATCGTACCTCCCTCATACTAGGTGCTACCTACAAGAGTCAAATAGGATTAAATCTTAGTTAATATGTACTTACAATAGTTACAACATAAATGGCAATCATGTATTATTGATACAAAAATGTAAACAACGAAACATAGAAATATGTGTACTATGAGGCTATTATGGACAACTGAAATGCGTGAGAGGGTAGGCTCATGAATCTATGTCTCGACATTGTTAGACATCAACCTCTGTACAATAAACCATGTAAAATATACATTAGTATGCAAAAGTGGCAAGTACATTCATAATAATTCTAAAAATCTTAATTACCTTCCCATTGTCAACGTGTTTTGCTGCACCCCCCTCCCATTGCCCCCACTGGTAGTAGCTAAAAAATACAAGAGTAGAATAAGATAAAAGTATTAATTAGTATATGATTTTTATTAGGTTAACTTTTATGAAAAAACATGGATACTGATTAAAAAAGGTAAACGAATGAGTGTGAAAGCATATATCATAGAGCTGTCAAGGCCAAATGAAATGGCCGAGAGTGTGGCACCGTCCACCTATCTCATATCCTTCTCTATCATCAACTAAACATAAACAAAACATATATACAAACATACGTGTGCAGTCATTACAAATGATCTAATACCAATATAAATGTTTAACATTAAATACACTATGACACTAAACATTGCATAGATGACTTTTAGCCCTCCAACCCAATGCGAGCCACTGGCTACTGATTGGTTAAAATATGGATTGGGGGTAGAACCAATGTTGTGGGTGACTCTCCCTATTTTTTTTGCTTATATTTGTGCAACTAATAAGATTAGCTAGCAAAATATTAAGTGAATGATGTTTGTGCAAGAAAGTTCTAAATTTTGAAGTGATAGGTACATAAATAAATTTTATAAATTTTCCAATTAGGAAGATAGTCATGCTCCATTACCATAAATATTAACCTTAAATCTTATCAAAAATATTAAACCCTGTAACTATATTGTAATACTAAACAAGATCATAACCCAAATTATAAACACAACCCTAACCTTAATCATGACATAAATTTAAACCATTTCCTAACCCTAATTGTAAAAAATCCTAACTTTAACTGTAAAAATAACTATATTCCTTAATCTAACCTCAATTCTAACCTTTACCTTGACCCTAATCAAAATATTGACCCTGACCATAATAATAACCATAATATTCTTTGACTAATGTGTGATCTTTATGGGAACACATGTAGTCAAAGAATGCAGTTGAAGTGTGAGATCGATTTGGGATCACAAAAAAACCCAGACATGTGATCGACGGACGGGAACACATCAGGACAAAGATAAGCTATTTGAAAAATACAAGCTCAACACCCCTGTAAATAGGTAATTGACATGTCCAAGATAAGAATCTCAAGCAAGGTTTCCCCGAGCGGAGCAATTGATAGGATTGATAAAGCTGAATCAAGGATTGAAATTTGATAGGTACTACCCCCTCATGATCAAAATCAAAATGAGATAGAGGAGAAACAGAAAATTAATAAATTTGATCAAATCGAACTAAAGATAAGGTTCTTGATGTAAGATGAAAGATATAAGGATCACAGAACCAAGCTAGATCATCAAGTACGAAAGATTATGCCCCAAGGTTGAATTAGAAGAAAAGAAGTGGGGTGAAAGCGAATGGAAGATAGAGGTTTGGAAGAGGTGGAAAGAAATGGAGAGAAGAAAGAGAATTTTCCTTAAGAAAGAGAATTCCCCAAAATCAATCAACTGTTTAAGATAGAAAATTTCGATTGAGATCATGAAAGAAGATAAGGAAATGAAGATCAAACATGACCATAGTTGATTAAAAGTCCACAAGAAAGATGAAGGAAAACCCTCGTAAACTCATAATGCAGCCTAAAAATGCAAACTAACATGAGGTTTAAAAATGTAAGCTGCATGAAAATGCAAAGATGTACTTGTAATAGAGGAACTGTAACATAGGACTTTATGTTCATCATTCATAAGAGAATGTTAAGGAACTTATTTTCATCATTGGGCCATTATTAATAGACATCAAAAAATCACACAATCATCACCAGTCACAAGCGCAACTATGAAGATATGAATGTGATTTATATCATATTAGAATTTGGAAATATTCTAACATAAGCATCAAAGACATAAAGGTCAAGATGACTTCAATGTTAGCTTACCCAATTTAAAGTTGAAAAACCATGCTTGTATCAAGGCATAGATGCCAGTATGACCAGAAGAATGGTTGTGCACAAAAATAGTCAAGGATAATGCCTCAAATCTCCTAAGTGTTTCAAGGGAACAACAAGAGACACTCAAGAGTTTCAAGACCATACCCACAAGAAGAAAGAAAATAAAAACATGCACCATGCCCTAAGTCCTCTATCTATGCATCCCAGAGAGACTTATTAGACAAGGACACTCAATGAAAATCAATAACAGTCAGCACACAAAGAAAAGATCATGACATAGCTCAAGAATTAAGTGTTGTGTTTATAAATTGAAGTGTGTTAACTGATACTAAGTTATGAGGATAAGAATCGAGTGCTTGCAAGCATGTAAGATCACATGACAAAACTGGGTAAGACCAAACCGACAAGTGTTGAAAAACACTCAATGTCAGGGGTTGTGTTAAAAATTAGAGTTGGGGTGGTTTTGAAAAACATCGTTTGTGAGGTTTCCTAAAGACTAACGCATCCAAGAGACTGAAGCTAACACAACTATGCCTACTAGACAAAGACAAAGACCAATTCTAGACCGAGGAAACAAGGACAAGGCATGATGGAGAAAGGCTAAGTGTCAAGGACACGTGCTAAGAAAGGGGGTTGTGAAGGCCTTAATTAGTGCCTGTTTCTAGGTTTTCACCACTTAGATTTTATTACAATTTTTGCTACCAAGGCGTATGTTTCCAGGTTTTCACCAAGGCACTTTTTCTATATTTTTGAATTTTTGAATTTTTTTTTGTATTTTTGGAATATATAATTTTTTTTGGAGATACATCAAAGTGCCTATTGCTAGATTTTCACTAAGATGATCATTTTTTTAGGACATTTTCTGATTTTTAGAAGTTTTGACAATATATCATTTTTTTGGATGTTGTTTGTACATGGGAACAATAATGTATAAGACTTAGGGATTGTGTACCCAACAATGTTGTTTGTACATGGTAACAATAATTTATAAGACTTAGGGATTGTGTACCCATGAGGAGAAACAAAAAACACACTAGCTCCTGAAATATTTTGCATAAAGGATCCATCAAAGAACATCTTCCATGTTCTTGCAGTCATATACATGAGGTGCTCATCTGGGAAGTCAACTTGAATAGGTGCATTATCTTGTATTGGGAAGTCAGCCAACTGATCTACTATGGCTTGTCCTTTGATTTCTTTACACTCAATGTACTCTATGTTGAATTCTAAAAGTATCATCATCCATTTAGAAAGTCTACCTGTGAGGGCAACCTTACCAAGCAAATACTTGAGTGGATCTATTTTTTCTATGAGGTGTATAGTGTGCGCAATCATGTAATGTCACAACTTTTGAGAATCAAACTCAACTGCAAGGCAAGATTTGTCAATGCTAGTGTAGTTAACCTCATATGAAACAAGAGTATGACTAATGTAGTATATTGCTCTTTCTTTCCCATTTTCATCAAGTTGAGCTAGTAATGCCCCCAAGGAAGATTTTGTTACTGAAATGTATAGAATAAGTAGTTTCCCTGGGATAGGAGGCATTAAAATGGGAGGATTTTCCAAGTATTTCTTGATTTAATCTATACTCTTTTGACAATCCTCATTCCAAACACATTTGACTCCTTTGTGTAAGTTCTTGTTGAAGGGTTCAACTCTATCTGCCAATTATGAAATGAATCTCCTTATGTATTAAATACGTCCTTGAAGACTTCTCATTTGACTAATGTTTCTAGGAGTTGGAATATCTATGATTTATTGGGGGTCTATGCAGGGTCATGGTATGCCAAAAAGTGGCGATGTGAAAAAATTAGATTTTCACTCGTCCAAAAGCGCACCCAAAAGTTTGTTGAGTTTTGAGTAGGCCTGGGTGTTAGTACACCTGGCCAAGCCAAAAGCCAAAGCTAAAGCATTATTGGATGAAGAATAATATCTGATGTCTGATATTATCGAACAACCAATAATATCAAACATCCAATAATATTAGATATCCGATATTCATCAGTCATAATATATTGTTGTCTGCAGATGCGATCAACATTTTCATATTGAAAATGTTGAAGCAGCGAAGTAGTCGAGCCCCTAAAATCGCATATATGATACCTATTTGATATCAGATTTTCTACAGTACACAAGGTAAGTGAAATTTTTTAGTTTCACTCTTTTTTTTTGTTTTGCATTGAAATTTATTATTTTTTTAAAAACACTAGGTTTTATATGATATTGTGTATTGCTTTTTTAAAACTGATTATAAACTAGAGTCAAAATTTATATTAATATAATTAGAGAGAGAGAGAGAGAGAGTAGGAACTCTAGAGAGAGAGACCCCTAGGAAGACCCCATGACCCCTTTT